>PVHP010015722.1:9252-37091 GCA_004024765.1 Zapus hudsonius | reverse complement strand
CCCTGATTGGCCAAGGGGCTCTATATATTTTGTTTCATTTTCGGCAATAAAGAGAGAGCAATAGAGAGAGAGAGCACGCATTCTCCCACCCATAAGCGGTGTGTGTGTGTGTGTGTGTGTGTGTGTGTGTGTGTGTGTGTGTGTGTGTGTGTGTGTGTGTGTGTGTGTGTGTTTTATCATTGCCTCCGCTGGCGGTGAGCAGTGAGTGATCAGACAGACAGACAGACAGACAGACAGACAGACAGACAGACAGACAGACAGGAGCATTTTCCACGCAGTGCTCAATTTGTAAGACTCTTTGAAGGAATTTATGATGATCTGCCTTTAGGTTATTTATTTATATTTTGCTCCATGACCACGTTTCCAGTGATGAGTTTAAATGTAAGCAGCATAAAGCCATCTGGAAATAAAATTATCCACTAGCTTCATGACAAAAGATAATTACATTATAATCAAGCTGTCATTTTGGGAGATAGTAGAGAATAAAGCGTGCTATAAACTGACATGGGAAGCGTATGGATTGTTCCTTTGAAAATCTTACATGGTGGCTGAGAGTACAATGATTCTCCAAGCATAACATCCAAATTTGTAACTGGAAAAATTCTGGGAGGTACCAAACACGCAGTTTCTGAGAGCAATGCTACTAGCACTATATGACTGGTGCCTTTGAAGCCAGGTTGGCTACAATCAGAGCTACTTTGAGGATGCTGGATTTCAGAGAATGAGCCTTTCTTCCTCCAATATTTTTAACTTATCTTTATCCATAGGCTATTGCTTTACTTTTTTTTTTTTTGAGGTAGTTGGACCTGGGATTTTCCAATAGAAATGTGACAGTTGGATGCCATGATAAAGGAAACTGATATTTTAAGGGAAAGGAAAGACTATCTTTGAAGTTATTTTCAACCACCCCAAGCTCAGTTTGCTCTTATAACAATAAGATGGGTCACTGGCTTTTTACATGGCTGGGATTATTTTTTTCTCCCTTTTATGAGCTCCAGATAGTTACTCTGATAAAAAAAGAACATGGTCTACCTCCAACGTTCCACTTGGCTAAGCATCAATAAAACTCCTTTTATTGACTGAGACAGACACAGCGTAGAGACTGAGTTGTCAGAAAAGACACAGTGAATATTGTCCTCTGTCATGGCTTCTATCATAATGCCTGGTCTCAGAGCAGTCTGTATCTTGTTCTAGGACAGTGGGCTTGCAGAGCTTCCTTCCCTCATCATCGGGCAAAGGGGTCAGTGTATGCCCCACCAGCGTGACCCCCTTGGGACTACAGAAGACCCCTGACTGCCACCGCAGCACTCCTGTGCATTCTGCAGTCTCTTGCTGTGGATTCTTGCAGTCAGCTATTGGTTACCCTCCCCCATGCCCTGGTGAATGCCCTGCTTTTCAAATATAGTCAGTACCAGTGTCTTCTGGAACCCTTCAGCAATGCAGACCATGAACCCACACCACATCTCCCCAAGGTGAGAATGTGTGTTTTATTTTATTTTTTAAAATATTTTATTTATTCATTTTCAAGCAGAGAGAGAGAGAGAGAGAGAGAGAGAGAGAGAGAGAGAGAGAGAGAGCACCAGGGACATCACCTTGTGGGTCTGGCTTATGTGGGTAATGGGGAATTGAACCCAAGGCCTTAGGAACTGGAGGCAAGGGCCTTAACTGCTGAGCCATCTCTTCAGCCCAGAATGTGCGTTTTAACAAGATCCTTCTTTTTTTTTTATTGTCCATAATGAGTTACATTATTTAATGGGCAAACAATGAGTTGTTATCCCCAGTTCCCCATGCCCCCCTTCCCCATCCCCAATGGGCTGGATATCCTCCTCGGTGGGCCGTCTGGATCAGTACTTGGGGCAGGGGACCATGGACAGCCTAGTAGTCAGCCCGGTTCTCCTGGCCCTAGTATGTTGTTACTTAAGGGTGTCATGTCTCTGATGTAAATGCACACTCGAGACTGAGATGCAGTGCGGGTGTAGCATTGGTCTTCAGTGCTCATCCCAGTGGGCTAACATGCTGGTGCTTAGTGGCTTAGTCTCTGTATATTGACTCGCCTTCCAGATTTCTGCTGCATCCAGAGCGCTACCCAGAAACCTAGGCTCTGGGCTTAGAGGACCTTGGGTCCTCTTACCTTTACTAGTGTCCCTGTAACGGGGTGTTAGATGTTCAGGAAAGTTCTTGAATTCCAAACCCTAAATTTGTGTTTGTATTTAACCAAAGAATTAGGCAAACCAAACTACGAAGGATAATTATTAAATTACTGTATTTATTCAGGGAAATCTTAAAGGAAGGGAAGGAAAATAGACATACCATATGGTCTGAGAGCCCATGCAGTGGGCCTGGAAGAAAGGTGAAAGGGGAATTTACAGAGGAAAGAAAAGAAAGTACAGAGAGATCCTGCCATGTGAAGAGCAAGGGGGGAATCTCCCCTCATCTCAGCCCAGCTGGGTTGAGACAAGGGAAGATTTACCAGGACCTGGAAGTTCAGGGGAGATGATCAGGCAGCCAAGAGAGCTGCTCCCCATCCCCAAACATAAGTGTGTTATGGTGGTCCTTACCTCCTGGCTCAGGTCACAGTGAGAGTTGATTGGTCTGGGACAGGGCTGGATCCAGAGCAGGCCAGCCACATTGTCAAATTTGGGGGATGAGCTTAACCAACCACAATGCCAGGATTAGATTTAAATTCTAGGAAAGATGAACTCCCTCCTCAGGAGAGAATCAAATTGTTCATTGAAAAACAGGTTTAGGTTCTTTTCCTTTAGGCAAGAGATATAGAGAAGACAGATTCTTTTCCAGCAAAGTGGAGACTTCAAGGAGAGGCCCAAAGACATTCCTGCTTTTTTACTTTCAGGTGCCAGGTCCCCCCTACTGCCTGCAATCCCTATGTAGCAGGGGAGCTGGGGATTAGAATTTTGATAATACCCAGTAAAATTCCAATGCACCTCAGAACTTAAGGAGTACCCGAATTCTTGTCTATAAAGTTAAGGAATTAAAATTATAGACCACCAGAGGATAAGGTATAAGGAGACTTTATTTAAAGGAAAATGGGAAGTTACAGAGATCTCCAGCCACCAGTGTGGGGAGAACACGTGGGAGAGGGTTTAACAAAATCTATGCTGATCAGCCAAACAAGCAAAAGAAGGAAAGATAACAGAGGAAAAAGACTCATGTGGGGAGATCTAGAGCCCCCCTCACCCCAGCCATTAGGCCAGAGTGAGGAAAGGCCTTACCCTTCTAAGGCCTAGAAATTTAGAAGTCTCCTCCTAGGATGCCATGTGGGAAGAAGAGACAGGATTATCTGTTCTGTGAGTATTTCCTGCCCCCGGTGAGCAGAGAGACAGCTGTTTGGTCCATACCTGACCAATCAGTTTTCGTGCTTAGGTTTGAGCTCTAGCTAGACACCTCCCACTCAAGGGGAGGGCATCTATGGAGCACCTGAACTGTCACACTAAAATCTCAGCAAGCCTCACATCTATATCCAGATGAGTTGGGCTACTAATCCCTGAAAGGCAATTCTCTAAAAGTAGAGATGAGAATACCCAGAGTCTGAGCAGACAGAAATAGATCATTGTGAGGTAGAAAGATGGGTTTGCAATCATGTTTTGTTTAAGATTTGAGTAAGTACATTCGTAGATAGTCCCTAGGAAGATGAATGATGGGATTATCTACAAAGCCTTCACTGCAAACAAAAGGAAAATAAGAATGATTATGAAAAGTATGGTTTCCCCATGGTTTCTTTAACATATGGACAAATATTGATTAAAATCAAGATTGATTCCAAAGGGAAACCTTTCTTCTCAAAGGAGATTTCTCCATAAACCATCATGGAGGTTCCTCTAGTGAGGAACACCTGTTTATACTGTGTTTGGCATTAATAGAGATAGGTTAACTAACTTGCACTCTGCAAACAGGAACAATCCAGATGAAAGTACTTTGGAAGTCTTTCCTTAGGGCATCTTCCTATACTGACCCTGAGCATGAGGTTTCAGAGTTAGACTAGGCAGGAAGCACAGAACCATACAAGTTTGTTTCTCCTCCAGAGACATTATCAGAATTAAGATGTTTCTTACATTAGCACAGGATGACAAGCAACGTGGTTTAGAAGCAGCAGGTTTATATTATTTATGGCAGTCATTGATATCTCCCACTATATTACTATTATGTTTTCATTGGTGATAAAAAGTAAACTAGAGAAAGGAGAAGCTACTGAGTGAGCAAGGAAGTGATATTTGAAAAGAAGTCAAAAGACCCAATGTCCACACACACACACACACACACACACACACACACACACACACACCTCCTCCTCCTTGTAGAAATGATCTCAGAACATGGAGTATAGTGCTGAGTTATGGACAAGGGACCTGTGAAAGCATCAGACCCCTGATTGGATTTCTTCTCTCTTTGCCATCTCTCCAAGGTAGGAATATGAAATAATAATGTTATTTAATACTTATTGGGTACTTACTAGATTTCAGGCTTTGTATTGAACACGTGTATTAAATGATTTATACAGAACTACAAATGAGGTTCCAAAACCCTGGTCTCAATTCTAGTTTCTACTTAGCCTACATTGACTACTTTAGAATATCTAATGAGATTTGGCTGGCATCATTTTTTATAGGATAGAGAAAACAGGAGACCTTGTTGGGAGCATAGTATATGCTGATGTGTGAATGCTTGCGTCCTCTAAAAATTTGGATGTTGAAAATCTAATCGCCAATGTCATATGTTAGATAGGGTTTTAGAGGAGTGGAGCCCTCATGAAGGAGGTTAGTGTACTCATAAAATATGCTGAAAGTAACAACTTTGCCCTTTTTATTTTTAAATCACTTGGGAATTTAGGGAGAAGGTACCTTCTATAAGAAAGTAAATCCTATCCAGATCTTAAATCTAACAGTGCCTAAATTTGGGTTTGTGAAGTCGCCCATACTATGAGAAATTTCTACTATTTCTAAGCTGCCCAGCCTTTGGAATTTTATTATAGCAGCCCCCCAGAAATACTACTTGTACATAAATATCCACGTATTCTGTGACATATGTGTATGTATGTTTGTATGTGTTTGGGCACACATGTGTACAGGTTAATGTTCACATGTAAATGCAGGTGTGTAGAGAGCAGAGATTGGTGTTGGGTTTGTTCCTTGATCACTTTCCATGTTATTTACTGAGGCAGGGTCACTCACTGAACCCAGAGCTGGTGATTCAGCGAGTCTAGCTGGCCAGGTTACCCCAAGGATCTCCCACCTCTGCCTCGATAGTGCTGGGATTACAGATGAGCCACCACACCCACCTGACATTGATGAGGGTGCTGGGGATCTGAACACCAGTTATGTCTGTATAGTAAACACTTTACTGAACCATATCCCAAGCCCAAAGACAGTAAATTCAGAAATTGAGGTCTGGAGAGATGGCTCAGCAGTTAAGTGTGTACAAGCATGAGTGTCTTAGGGTCCTAAGAGCACCAGAGTTTCAATCTCCAGAGTTCATGTAAATAGCTGGGTGTAGCCACATGAGCCTTATGACCCCAATCCCTCAGGGGAGCAGAATTGAGAATTGTAGGGGCTCCACAAACTTTGCCATCAGGAAAGGGGCTCCTGCTGTAACGGGGTACCAACAATCTGTTCTGGCCACCTTAGGGGAGCACCCCTACCTCAGGCAAGTGCTACACCACACCACACCACACCACACCACACATACACCATGTACACATGCACTACATTACACATACACACAAGCAAGAAGAATCTGAGAGCTGAGGAGGTAGCTCAGGTGGTAGAGGACTTGCCAAGCATGTACGAGGCCCTGTGGGAAGGCATGAGCCAGGTGTGGTGCTGTATGCCTGTATTCTTAGCGCTCAAGAAGTGGAGACAGGGTGACCAGAAGATCAAGGGTCATTCTTAGTTTTAAAGGGAATTTGAGGACATCCAGCGATACATAAACCCATCTAAAAAAATAAATAAAAACAAACAAACAAAAAGAAAGAAATGGAATATTTAATAAGTATGTAGCCTCTGTCTCTGGTTAGGCTAAGCCACAGTACAATAAAAAGCGGTCAAGGGAATTTAAAAATATCTCTGTCTCTGTTTATTGCTGAGGGAGGTGACATCTGCATTAATAGGTTAAAAAAAAATGTCAGTTGAAACTTAAAGGTTAAACAGTGAGTAAGAGCCCAGCTCGGCTCCTGCTTTGTCACTGACAACCTATGGGACAATCACACCTCCATTTCTTCAGTTGTTACATGTAACAGAATCACATGTCATTAAAACATGGCACAAATGTAATACATGTAAATTATCTTATCTAGTATCAAGAAAGGAATAAAAAAGTACAGATACAGACACAATTCCTATGTATCTCTTCTACTCACTATTTGAACAAATTACTCAGCCTCCCTGGTTTTAAGTTTTCTCAACCTTAAAGTTGTGATAACAATAACACTGATCCCATCAGGATAAAATGAGATAACATATAAATTTCCTAGAACACAGGGAGCATTTCAATATCATACAAGAACAAAGCATACTGCCCAAGATGATAGTCTTCATGTATCAGCTCCAGAAACTCAGCTAATTAGATAAGACACTTATCAAGATAATTGAATAAATTTTATTTTGGGCCCTCATTAAACTAAAAGTTCCTTTCCATCTTAAAAATTAAACTTGTAGAAGATGATCCATTTGAGTAGCAATTAAATTGCAGTCGTCTAAATAATTAAACAATAGGGCATCTATGTATAGCAACTATTAGACAGTTTTTCTCTATCTATTTTAAAGACTCGTGGGTACATGCTATGAAAATGACTTTTCAGGTTTTTTTTTCTTTTGATAGCATAAATAGACTGTGAAACTTAAGTAACTTAAGCAACGCAGTGTGAGTCATAGTATTTTCAATTTTTTTCTCATATCCCTTGAGTTCTGACAGCTCTGTTTCGGGAACCCAGAAACAGCAGGGCTTTTGAAGAATCTAGGAGGTTTGAAAACATCTTGCAGAGAGCTTTTGTTGTTGCCTCAGATTCTCAGGCATGTGGAATCTACCCTCTCTGCCCACAGAGTCCCATGGAGCTCAAGGGATCATTCCCTATTGGGCACCATGCAGAACAGCAGCTTTGTCAGACTGGCTACTCGCTTTCTTTCTTGCTACCAGACAAGAGGCTGTCCATATTTATTGTGTGTGTGTGGGGGGGGGGGTTACATGTGTAGGTATGTGTGCACATGTGTGTGTGTATACAGAGACCAGAAGACAACTTTGGACACTGTAGATGTTTTTTTTCTGGAGATAGGGTGTCTCCCTGGCCTAGAACTTACCAAGCAGGCTAGACTGAGTATCCAGTGTGAGATGCAAGGTCCTTCCTATGCCCACCTCCCCAGGGCAGGGCTGTAAGTGCGTGCTACTAGTCTTTGGTTTTCTGTTTTGACCTGGGTCCTGATGTGGAACTCAGGTCCTCATGTTTAAGAGGGAAGTTCCTACCAACTGGGCTGTCTTCCCCAGATCCATAATCGGTATTTCTCAGTGCAAAGTTACAACGATCACTATATTCTGGACCAGAGGTCAGAATCTAAAGCAAATCCCTCTTCTGTGGACACATCAAAACAGTAAATGGACTTGGAAATGCACCCTAATCTTTGAGTTACTTAGTTCTACGTTTCCATGTTTCTTCTCACACAAATGCATCAGGGCTGGGGAGATGGCTCAGTGGTGAAGGGTGTTTTGTGTTTAAGCGTGAAGTGCTGAGAGGACCTGCGATCATTTAAGTTTGACTTTCCAGAACCCAGATAACACAAATCTTGGCATGGCCACACATGTCTGTAACTCCATTCTTTGAGGAACGGAGACCACAGTATCACACTTTTTCTTCACTACACAAGAACATTTTACATACTTAAGACACATCCATTTCATGTAAGTTACAGATGTATTCGTATAAAGTTGCTCTATTTTCTTTTTTACTGCTTTTAGTGTCTGTAGTCTCTGAAATGATGTCACCCCTCTGTTTCTTAACGTTTACCAGTTTTCTTTTGGTTGTGATTAAATTATTATTTCGATTATTCTGACTAAAGTTGACTGTCTTTCTTGATATTTTAGTAATATTTTCTTCCTTTTATATTATTTATATGTATTCTGATATTATTTCTTCATCTTGATTAGCATTTAATTTACTCTTTTGTTTGTAGTTTCCTAAAGTAGAGGCTGAGGTCATTGATATGAAACCTTTCTTCCTTTCTAAAAGAGCTACTTCATACCATCATTTCTTTCCAATATTTATTTACTTGCATCCCAAAAACTCCTATCTTCTGTTTTTAATTCCCATTTATTTAAAAATTATAAATTCCCTTCTGATATCTTCTTTATCTTAAATTATTCAGAAATATGTCATTTAGCTCCCAAATGTTTTCCTGGTCTCTGACATTTATTGTTTTCTAATTTAATCCCATGTGGTCAGAGAACATACATTTATAAAATAAAGCCTTTTACATTTATGGAGACCTTTTAAATTTAGGGTTCCAAACATGATCAGACTTGGTAAATATTCCATGTGCACTTGGACAGAATGTTTATGTTCCCTGCCCTTGGGTGGTGTGTTCTGTAAACAGCAATTAAGGCCACACTGATAGATGCACTTTTAAAATCCCCTATATCCTTACTGGTATTCTATAAATTCTTGAAAGTATTGATTTTTGACTATAGTTGCTGAATTAACTATTTTCTTTTGGAGTTCTATCAGTTTGGCACCATATATTCTGAAGTCCTGTTAAGTTTAGAATTATATTAAAATAAATGACTATACATTATCTTGAAATAATCTTTTCCTAGTAATATTCTTGTCTGCTTGAGTGCTTTGCTGATATTAATATAACCATTGCACTTAGCTTTTCTTTTAATTGGTTTTAGTATGGAATATCATTTGTATGTTTCTACTTTAACCTCTTTTACTCTTTATATTAAAATGGGATTGCTCACAAACAGTTCTCGATTTTGGGTTATCTAATCAGGCAGTGTACAATACTGTTACTGATCTATATGGGTTTGAATGAATCATCTGGCTATTTCCTTTCTGTTCCATCTGTTTTTCACCATTTCTGTCTGCTTTATGATTTTTACTTTAAAGTTTTCTCTTCCTGATCCCTTTAAAGGGCAGTGTTTCTGCCCTTTTTCCATTATTCAAATTGCACATACATTAGGCAGCTCAAAGTCACCCTAGAGCTAATTAATATTGCTTTATGATTTCTTTTAGACCTTTCTCTGCTTTTTGGTAATTTAGCTTCTCCCACCATAAAGTCAAGTACACTAATCTTTTCTTTGCGATACCAGATTTATTACTAAATCATTCTATTCATTTTTTATCCCAAATAACACATTTTTACATATTTATAGTTTTAATGTTTTTTATATCTTCCATTGTTTGATTACTGTGTTTATGCAGAGCCCCTACCACTGAGAGCATGTAATATACAGTCATAGGAATATTCTTCTCTATCTTTGTCTACAAATTTTATCAGTTTTTATCATTTCTCTGTCAATGCTGATACCTGATTTTTTTTCTTTTTCTTTTTCTTTTTCTTTTTTCTTTTTCTAATCCGAATAGCTTCTTCAAACACATGGCCCAATTGTGCTCTATGGAGTTCTTTTACTGCCAAGCTTTCTCCACTCTGGTACTTTGCTTTAGTAACACTTCCTTCCTGGGCATCCTGGAGTGACAGTTCTTTCTCTTCCATTCCTGAGAGAGGCTGGGATGCCACTGTTCTCCTCCACACACAGTAGCCTGAAATCTCTCTCCAGGTAGTAAGGTACTAATCATGAAGCTCAGCTCATTCAGTTCTCGTCTCTTAGTGAGAAAGTCCCCTTCAGGATGGGATGCTTCTGGGGATTACTATCACTCTTTGTTAGCCACCAGAACGTGAGGGAAGACTCGATTGCTCAAGTGACCATATACTTCAGTTGCAGGACACTGAGAAATCAGTCATGGATGTTGGGCAAGAGAAAAGGAAAATACATCAAAGAAAAAGAGGGTGAAGTGGAAAGAAGAAAAGTTTTATTAGAAAGGGTAACAAGGGGCTGGAGAGATTGCTCAGCAGTTAAGGCACTTGTCTCCAGTGCCTAAGGCCCCGGGTTCAATTCCCCAGTACCCACAATATGCCAGACCCACAAGGTGGTAGCCCTGGTGCTTGCTCTCTGTTTCTCTCTGTTTCTCTCTGTTTCTCTCTCTGTCTCTCTCTCTCTCTCTCTCTCTCTCTCTCCCTCTCTCTGTATCTCACTTCTTGAAAATGAATAAATAGAAAGGGAGCAAAGAGGGGCAAGGGGATATCACAGGAGAAGATTATGATCACAATACATTTTATTATACATGTCTGAATACTGCCAAAAAGTTTTATTTAAAAATCTTCCCTTTATTGCCTGGTATCTAATTTCTAGAAAGCCATTACTTTGTTATTGTTGTTCAGGTTTTTAGTTTTGTGCCAGAAAGCAAATATGATCCATATCATTTTTTTTCTCAGCAATAAGCCACAATTATAATAGTTTCTACTGATCAATCAAACTGTGCTAGCTTAGTTATTTTTTTTTTTGTCCATAATGAGTTACATTATTTAATGGGCAAACAATGAGTTGTTATCCCCCATTCCTCCCAATACCCCTCTTCCCCATCCCCAATCAGCTGGATATCCTCCTCCATGGGCAGTCTGGATCAGTCCTTGGGGCAGGGGACCATGGATAGCCTAGGAGTCAGCCCGGTTCCACCGGCCCTAGTATGTTGTTACTGAGGTGATCAATGTCTCTGGATATTCTCCCCCACCATGGCTCTTACAATCTTTCTGCCCCCTCTTCTGCTCAGTTCCCTGAGTCCTGGTGGGTGAGTATTAAGGCTCCTTTATTATTGAGAACTTAGAGGTCTTTGTATTTCTGCTTTAGGTTGTGTCGAAAATCATTGGTGCATGTCTCACTGGCTTATCCTGTGTTGATTGAATGGCTGTGGCTATGGATCACTTGTTCATCCCATCATTCTCTGTGGGGTGCCGTATGGATCCTCCCCAGTATGTCTGGGGGGGCTCATCTCTTGCCAGGATCTCAGCTATTGGCCTGCAGTCCATTGGTAGGGTTGGATGGGCCACAGCTCTCTCACTACTTTCTGAAAGATAAAAACAGCATATCCATTAGAGAGTGAGATCAGTATAGGTTATCTGAGATACACATTTCTGGACTACCTAGATTCTATTTTTAGTAGCCTCTCCGTCAATTGCTCCCTTAGTGCATCTCTCCTTGGGGGCCCAAGAGTCTGGTTTCCAGTGCATATCGCTCTAAGTCCCCAGTTCCAGTTACAGGCTCCCCCTCACTAAGTGGAATATTTGGCCCAATTTAAAAGCTGTTGATTGCCTCCCCCAGGCTTTGGCTCTTCCATTGCACAAGTGCTCCTTTCTTGGTTCACCGTTCAATCCCAGTAGGAGGTGTGGTCAGCCTGCTTGTGGCAGCAGACTGTGTTTCATGCCAGTGGTCTCTGTTTACTCCAGCTGTCGTTGACCAGCTTCCCCTGGCAGCTTTTGCAGTGCCTTCCAGCACTACACTAATTACTATCTGGGGGCTGGTTACCATTCTGGACCTCGCAGGGTCTTTCAATGCTGATTTATGGCTTTGATGGGGGTCTATTGGCTCTGAGTATGGTGTTTTTGTTGGTACAGAAGCTTTTGAGCCAGATCAGGTCCCATTGGTTAATTGAATATTTCACTTCCTGGGCTACTGGGGATTTGCTTAGGAAGTTATTCTCTACTCCTATTTCATGTAGGATTCCTCCTACTTTTTTCTTCCAGGGTGTTTAGGGTTACAGGATTTATATTGATGTCTCTTATCCATTTGGAGTTGATTTTAGTACATGGTGAAAGGAGTGGATCTATTTTCATTTTTTTTTCATGTGTTCATCCAATTTGTCCAGCACCATTTGTTGAAGATGCCCAGCATACATTGTTGATACTCTTCTCAAAGACCATGTAGCTGAAGTTACTTGCATTAAAGGCTGGGTCTTCAATTCTATTCCACTGGTCAGTCTGTTTTTCTGCCAATATGATGCTGTTTTAGTCACTATGGCTTTGTAGTATGTTTTAGTCAGGTATGGTGATACCTCCTGCAAGATGTTTTTTTTTTTTTTTTTTGCTTAGAATAGTTTTAGATATTCAAGGCCTTTTGCCCTTCCAAATAAATTTTGAGATTATTTTTTTCTATGTCTGTAAAGAAGGAGGTTGGGATTTTTATTGGCATGGTGTTGAATCTGTTAATCGCTTTTGGCAGTATTGCCATTTTTACTATATTGATTCTTCCCATCCATGAGCATGGAATGTTTTTCCATCTTGTCACATCCACCTCTATTTCCTTCTTGAGTGTTTCAATATTTTGCCTATATAAGTCTTCCACTACCTATGTTAGAGATATTCCAAGGTATTTTATTTTCTTTGAGGTTATAGAGAATGGAACAGCTTCTCTGATGTCTTTTTCTGAATGTTTGTCTTCTATATATAGAAAGGCTACTGATTTTTGTGTGTTAATTTTGTATCCTGTCACTCTGCTGAAGGCATTGATCACCTTCAGGAGTTTACTGATACTATTCTTTGTGTCTGATATAATAGGATCATGTCATCTGCAAAGAGGGATACTTTGATTTCTACCTTTCTGATTTGTATCCCTTTTATGCTATTCGACTGTCTTATTGCTTGGGCTAGAACTTCAAGCACTATGTTAAAGAGAAGTGGTGAGAGTGGACACCTTGTCTTGTTCCTGAATTAAGCGGGAGCTCCTTGAGTCGTTCCCCATTGAGGATGATTTGTGCTTTAGGAGATCTGTATATTGTCTTTATCATATTGAGGTATAGGCCGTCTATGCCTATTCTTTCCAAGGTTTTGAACATGAAGTGGTGTTAAATTTTGTCAAAGGCCTTCTCAACATCTATTGACATGACCATGTGGTTTTTGTGATTGAGTCTATTAATGTGGTGAATATTTATTGACTTGTGTATGTTGAACCATCCCTGCATCTCTGGGATGAAGCTGACTTGGTCAGGGTGAATTATAGTCTTGATGTGGCTTTGTATTTGGTTTTCTAGGACTTTGTTTAGGCTTTTTTCATCCAAGTTCATCAGGGATATGGGTCTGTAGTTTTCTTTTCTTGTTACATCCTTTCCTGGTTTGGGAATTAGGGTGATGGTAGCTTCATAGAAGGAGTTTGGGAGCCTACCTTCTTTTTCTATGTCCCTGGCAAGCTTCAAAAAGAGAGGTTTCAGTTCTATGATGAAGGTTTGGTAGAATTCATCTGAGAAATCATCTGGACCTGGGCTTTTTTGTTTGGGTAGGTTCGTTATTAGAGATTCAATCTCTGTGATAGTGATAAAATTGCTTAGCATCTTTATCTGCTCTGGTCTGAGCTTAGGAAGTTAGTAGGTGTCCAGAAATTTATCCATTTCTTCCAGGTTCTCTAATTTTGTGGAGTATAGGTTTTGGAAGTATGACCTGATGATACTTCAATCTCTTCAGGGTCTGTTGTGACCTCACCATTGTCATTTCTGATTTTGTTGATTTTGGCCTTCTCTGTTCTTCATTTGATTAGATTGGCCAGTGGTTTATCAATCTTGTTGACTTTTTCAAAGAACCAACTCTTTGATTTGTCTATTTTTTTAAAATTGTTTTCTTCGTTTCCAAGTCATTAATCTCAGCTCTGATCTTAATTATTTCCTTGCATCTCAAGCTCCTAGGGTTGGATTTTTCCATCTGTTCTAATGACCTTAGGTGGGAGGATAGGTGGTTAATTTTAGACTTCTCTATTTTTATTATGTAGGCATTTAGTGCAATGAATTTCCCCCCTTAGGACTGCTTTCACTGTGTCCCACACGTTCTGATACATTGTGTCCTCATTATCATTTGTTTCTAGGAAATTCTGAATTTCCTGTCTGATTTTTTGTTTGACCCATTCGTTGTTCAGGAGAGAGTTGTTCAATCGCCAATATCTGTTGAAATTTTTGGATCTTCTCCCATTGTTAATTTCTATCTTTAATGCATTGTGGTCTGATATGATGCAGGGGATTACATTGATCTTTCTAAATTTGTTGAGGGATGATTTATGGCCTAGTACGTGGTCAATTTTGGAGAAGGTTCCATGCACTGCTGAGAAGAATGTATAATCTGTGTCTTTGAGGTGGAACGTTCTTTAAATGTCTGTTATCCCTAGCTTGTTTATGGTGCTGTTTAGCAACTTTATTTCCCTGCTTGTCTTTTGTTTGGATAATCTATCTAGGGATGACAATGGAGTGTTAAAATCTCCTACTATGATGGGCTTGGTGTCTATATCTGCTTTGCTTTTGAGTAATTTATGCTTTATGAACTGAGGGTCCCTTGCATTTGATGCGTACATGTTTAATATAGTGATGTGTTCTTGTTTGATCATGCCCTTGACAAGTAGCTTTTTTTATTGATTTCGGTTAAACGTCTATTTTGTCAGATATTAGAGTAGCTACACCCACTTTTTTATTATTCCCACATGCCTGGAACATTGTTTTCCACCCTTTTACTCTCAGTAGGCTACTGTCTTTAGCAATAAGGTGTGTTTCTTGAAGGCAACAGATGGAAGGGTCCATTTTTCTGATCCAACCAGCTATCCTTTGTCTTTTTATAGGAGAGTTGAGATCATTAAAATTCAAAGTTATAACTGTGAGGTTTGCTTTAAACCCTGCCATGTTGGAGAGAATATGGAGGTTGGTATCTGAGCTGTTGTTATCTCTTTGGTGTTACCTTGCTTGTTCTCTGTTCCTTGCTTGTTCTCTGTTCCTTTCCTGAGGTCAGTTACTTTGTTCATCTGCATGGTATATCTAATGTAGTATCTTTTGAAGTTTTGGCTAGCTGTGCTAGCTTAGTTTTTTTTTTTTAATCAAACAACAATAATGACAAGAGTGTATGTATTCAGATCATGGAAGATGAAAGATGTTGGCAATAAGGAAACCCTGCAGAGCCCATGGACTCATCCTGTTAAATGCTCAGAATTTATCTTTCAATGTATCTCTCTGTTGACAGTGACCCACCAAAGAGTATGAGGGAAAACATCTCTCTGACACAAAAAATCATGTTATACATGTAATACAGGTTTACTGTTCCTTTAAAAAAAATGTATGCTCCCACAAAACACCAGGATTAATATCATCTTTCTTACAGAGTTCCCTATTTGAACTGTGTGGAGTGAATGCTTATAATCTCATGTTGTCTTTGCATCTATTTTTCAATACAAATTGGCCTTCCACCAAAAGCAGGGTACAGCTGCATTGGACACAGTTTCCAGTTCTCTGAAACACCAAACAGCTAAAGTGAGTGGTTAGAGGTAAGACGTTGAAGGTGTCCATCTCTCTTGCACAGAGAACTGGGCTCCCTTGTCACAGATGTTGAAGTCAAGTTGATAATTCAGGCATTTGCCCATGAACTTCAAGTTCCCCAAAATGTACTACTAGGTACCACCCTCCCTTCTTTCTCCCTGCCTGTACTTCCTGTCTCCTGTGTGTAGAACTTCTAACATATGTTCAGATGATGTATTTTAGCATGTGTATGTGTGTGTTTGACATGTCTGCATGTGTTTGTGCATATGATCATGTGTTACTGTGGGGTGGGTAGTGTGTGTATGTGTGGAGATCAGAGGACTCTCCTCCTTGACTTTATTTATTGAGACAGGAACCTAGACCTATCCAGCAAGCCCTAGGAACATCTTGTCTCCACCTTCCCAGTGCTAGAATTATAGGCATGTGTCACCATGTTAGCATTTTATGTACGTCCTGGGGATCTAAACCCAGGATCTCATATTTGCTTGGCAACTGCTCTCCCCACTGAGCAATCTCCCCAACTCAGTCCTAAAACCTTTTTACTTATAATGTACTTCTGTCAATGAAACCCTGACAACAATCCAACCCATGAGGCTATCCTGAAGGAACTCATGAAGAAAGAATCCCCACTGGAGTTCCTCTGACCTGGCTTTGATGGCTATAAGGAACAGTAATTACCAGTTTCATGGACATAAATCTCAAACTGGGTCTCTAGATCACTATTCTAGCTCATTCTTATCTAATGGAAAATAATATCCCCAGTTTGTCTATAGTGACATTTAGCAACTTGATTTCCCTCCTTGTCTGTTGTTTGTACTATCTGTCTAAGGATGACAGTGGAGTGTTAAAGTCTCCTACTATGATGGTGTTGGCATCTATATCTGCTTTGCTTTTGAGTAATTTATGCCTAATGAACTGAGGGGCCCTTGCATTTGGTGCATTACATATTTAGTATAGTGATGTCTTCCTGTTGTAGCATTCCCTTGATGGGTAGAAAGTGGCCATCATCGTCCTTTTTCATTGCTGTTGGCTTAAAGTCTATTTTGTTCGATATTAGAGTAGCCACACCTGCATTTTTATTCTTCCCACATGCCTGGAAAATTGTTTTCCACCCTTTTACTCTCAGTAGGTTACTGTCTTTAGTGATAAGGTGTGTTTCTTGAAGGCAACAGATGGAAGGGTCCATTTTCCTGATCCAACCTGCTATCCTGTGTCTTTTTATAGGAGAGTTGAGTCCATTTACATTCAAAGTTATAACTGTGAGGTTTTCCATGTTGTAGAGAATATGGAGCTGTTGCTGCTATCTCTTTTTTGTCACCTTGCTTGTTCTCTGTTCCTTTCTTGGGATCGGATGTTTGTTTCGTCTGCCTGGGATATCTCATTAAGTATCTTTTGAAGATTTTGCTTTGTGCTCAAGTATTTGTAAAGCTGATTAGTCTCGTGGAATACTTTAATTCCTCCATCAATTATGAAGGATAATTTTGCTGGGTAGAGTAGTCAAGGTTGGAATCCGTTCATCTTTAGGCCTTGTATCGCTTTGCTCCAAGGTCTCCTGGCTTTTAAAGTTTCTATGGAGAAGTCTGACATGATTCTGATGGGTTTTCCTTTATGCATGAGTTTCCTTTCTCTCGTTGCTCTAAGGACTCTCTCTTTTTCCTCAATGTTTGGCATTGTAACTAAGATATGTCTTGGGGTGTTCCTCCTTTGGTCCAACTTGTTTGGGGTCCTCCGTATCTCTCTTAGCTGTACAGGATTATCTCTTGCCAAGTATGGGAAGTTTTCCTGAATGATTCTGTTGAAAATATTTTCTATGCCCCTCATTTGGTTCTCTTCTCCTTCTAGGATACCCATGATCCTGAGATTAGGTCTTTTTATGGTATCCCACATTTCCCTTGAGTCTTGTTCACTTGTTCTTTTGAATTTTGTCAAGGTTCTGATTTCTCTCGAATTCTCCTCTGTTTTGTCTTCCATATCTGAGGTTATGTTTTCCCAGTGATTAATCCTGTTGGCAAGAGATTCTAGGGATGTTCTTATTATTTCAATATGGTTTTTGTTTTCTGCAACTTCTTTTTGGGTTGCTTCTATCATCCTCCTAAGATGTGATTTCATTTCCATGTTTGATTTAATTACTTCTTCCTGAAAGTCATTCTTATATTTGCAGATGTCTTCGGTTAATTTGGAAAGCTGATTTTTGATACCTTCAGTTTGCTGGCTTGCCTTTAGTTCTGATGTGTCTCTCCTGACATCCATTTGGTTCTTTTATATTATATTAAGCCTGGTGGCAAAGCTAATAAGCTGACTTTGTACCCTTTCAATATGTTGGTCCATCTTTTCTTGCATGACTAACATTAAGTTCTCCTTAGGATCTGTGCCAGTATGATCAGGGTTTAGTGTCGTGCCTTCATGGGCCTGCCTCTCTCTCTCCCTTTAGTTGTGTTGTTGATGTCATTTGGCATGGTTTCCTCAGCTGGTGTAATATTCTTGCATTGAGGTCTTCCCATTTTGATTCCACTTGATGTGGTTGGTGGGATGCCTTTGAGATATCTGAGCCCTGGAAAGGTGCAGCAGTGGAAAAGCAGCCGGTCTGAGAGGAAACGGTAGCTGTCTCAGAGCGGGAAGGCAGCCGGTTCCAGGGGTGGGAAAACAGCCAGTTTGAGGTGGGAGAGCAGCCGGACCCAGGCGGAAAAAGCAGCCGGACCTGGATGGGAAAGTAGCTGGAATGCAGGGTAGGAAAGCAGCCCGGTCCAGGGCTGAAGAGGAGCCGGTTCCCGGGCATGTAAGCAGCTGGACCCGGGATAGAAAACCAGCCCGACCCAGGCAGAAAAGGCAGCCAGGTCCCTGGGCAGGAAAGCAGCCAGGTCTGGGGGGGTGGGAAGGCGGGCGGCTTGGCCCCGGGGTGCAGGGAGGCTGGCCAGCTAGGGCCCCGGGGTGGAGGGTACGCAGGCAGTTTAGGTCCTAGGGTGCCGGGAAGCCGGCAGGCTAGGGCCCTGGGGTGGTGGGCACACGGGCGGCTCGGGCCCAAGGAAGCCGGCAGGCTAGGGCCCTGGGGTGGCGGGCACACGGGTGGCTTGGCCCCTGGGTGCCAGGAAGCCGGCTGGTTAGGGCTCAGTGGTGGCGGGAACACAGGTGGCTTGGTCCCCGGGGTTGAAGGGGCCTTGCGTGACCTGGCTTAAGGCCTCTTAGCTGCTTTTCTTCCCTCACAATATACCATGTGCTCTAGACATCCTGAGCTAAACTATTTCCGCTATCAACAGGCAATATACACTCCTGGGCTTCTGAAACATCACCCTCTGTGTTCTCTGTCTATTATCCTCATCCTGTCTCCATTACCATCACTAACTGGTTCTTTAAGACATCTCAAGTTCACTTCCTATGAGGACTTTCCCTCTTCGGTCTCCATGAATCCCAGCCCCAGGCAGGAAACACTGACTCACAATAGCCTAAGTGTCCATCAACAGATGAATGGATAAAGAAAATGTGACATGCACACAAACACATACATACCCATATGCCTACACACACACACACACACACACACACACACACACACACACACACACACACACACACACACACACACACATACACACACACATGATGAAGTTTTATTCAGCTAAAAAGAAATATGAAATTATCATTTGTAGGAAAGTGAACGGGACTGAAGGTTAGACTCAGAAAGACAAATATGGCAAGTTTTCTCTCATATTCAAAATCCAGAATATATATGAATGTACGACATTGAAGTTCTGATGTAGACGGGAGCAATTTCAGAGAAGAAAGAGACCTAAGGGAGGAGGAGGGGATGGGAGAACAACAATGGAAAGGAAAGAAAGAAAATCAATTTTTTCTCTCTTACACATGATCTCTAAGTATACACATATAAAAAAAATCAGGAGAGAGATTATATGGGAAGAGGAAGGGAACCAGCAGGAGGTCAAAGAGGGGACAGGGGATAGTAATGAGAAAATGAATATGAGCAGAGCACAATGAGATGTATGTATGAAAATATAACAAAACCCCTTATTATAGGCTAAAAATTATATTTGAAAATCATCCTGAAAGGCCAGTCAATTAAACAATTATGCACCCTCTCCTATGTATGAAGCAAAATAAAATATTTAAAGTTCTTAAATCAACAGAAGACAATGCAAACAAGCTCTGCATTTTCCTAGGCAACCTCAATTCTTTCTAAGAAGACACCATAATCCCCAAGCAGACAAGAAGAGGAAGTCTTATCTGTCCTTGAGTCTCACTTATCTACCCCATAATAGGTACTCAAAAGACCTCTTGAGTCAAATAATGAATCTTTATACATTTTACTTGTATTTTTATAGGCTTTCCTTTTTTGAATAAAATTCTATTTTCCGGACTCTTCATTTTGTTCCTTAATGAAGACAGGGCTGTTATGGTGAATAGTATAAATTTTAATGTAAAAGAACAAAGCAAATGAAAATAAAGAGTTGGGTAGAAGTGTAGACTTTTAACTTCTGGGATTCAAAATACTCTTTATGTTTTATAGCCTTGAGAATAATTCTTGAATGCAGTTCCTGGGACAGGATTATTATCAGAACCTCCTACATATCCACTTGACATGCCTAAAGGCTGTCATCACCATGGCATAAACAGCTGGAAACTTCCAGAACATAGAAGTATTTGTGGAACAAAAGACTCTAATGATAAACTGAAAAGGGAACTGAACATCTGCATGGGTAGAGGTTTACTGACTAGAGCATGGGCAACTTACCTGTGCCTACAACACTGAAGAAAATGTCTCCTCCTACCTCTGAGCAACCATTAGCTTCCATTAGATCCTCAGGAGGTCATAAGCTTCTGGAACATCCATGGTGGGATGAATGTTCACTGGCCTAATTTTGTGCAGTATGAGAGCCACTGTGAGCTTATGAATGTGATGGTGATGGTGATGATGTCACCGAAGCAAGTGCCAGACCATTAAAGTTTGTGGCTGAGCTACCACATAGGATGAACTCCATCTGGAGATTCATGTGGCTAAAAGGTATGATTGCCTTTTATTAGACATTGACTATAATCAGCAGTCCCTGCCAAGTGGGGTGGAGTGGAAGCAGAAGGCAATCTATTTGATGCTTTGCGAAAAATACATAGCACATCTGAGTATATCATTTAACATGAGAAAAAAAAATTAATTTTCATGTAATTCCCAGGGATCTAAACTCAGTGAAAATGCTGCAAAGTTCCCTTTTGATAAAGAGACAGACAGAAAAGATTTCCTCCTTGCTATGCTTCATGTGTAAATAGTGCAGGTTCAAAAAGTTTGCTGACTGTGGTAGCTAAAAAACTGGAAAGACACATTAGATTCTGGGAATCCTAGACACTGCTCATATAATCCCATGAGCTACTGCTAATGGTCCCTCCAGAGCTCCGTTCAGGGTTGGTGTGAGGGAGATGGACTGATTTTTCACCAAACTCATTCCCTCTTTTTTTTTAAATATAGATTTATTGTCCATAATGAGTTACATTATTTAGTGGGCAAACAATGAGTTGTTATCCCCAATTCCCCAATGCCCCTCCTCCCCATCCCCAATCAGCTGGATATCCTCCTCCATGGGTCGTATGGATCAGTCCTTGTGACAGGGGACCATGGATAGCCTAGTATTCAGCCAGGTTCTCCTGGCCCTAGTATGTTGTTACTGAGGGCTGCCATTCCTCTGGATAGTCTCCCCCACCACAGCTCTCACAATCTTTCCGCCCCCTCTTCCACTCAGTTCCCAGAGTCGTGGTGGGTGAGTATTAAGGCTGCTTTAATATTGTGAACTTGGGGGTCTTTGTGTCGAAAATTGTTGGTTTCTGTCCCCCTGGCTTATCCTGTGTTGATTGAATGGCTGTGGCTGTGGGTCCCTTGTTCATCCCATCATTCTCTGCGGGATTCCATATGAATCCTCCACAATATTACTGTGGTGGCTCATCTCTTGCCAGGATCTCATATCTGCCTTTGGTCGGATGGTAGGATTATATGGGCCACAGCTCTCTCGTGGTATCCTGAAAAATACAAACACAATCTCCCATCAGAGAGTGAGATCAGTCCAGGTAAATAAATAGACATAATACTGGATTACCTAGATTCTATTTTTACTAGCCTCCCCGTCAATCGCTCCCATATTGCGTCTTTTCTTGTGAGCCCAAGAGTACGGGATCCGGTGCCTATCACCCTCAATCCCCAGTTCCAGTCAAGGGCTCCCCCTCACTAAGTGAAATATTTGGCTGAATCTAAAAGCTGTTGATTTTCAGGCCCAGGTTTCTCCATTGCATGAGTGCTCCTTTCTTGGTTCTCTGTTCTCTCCCAGTAGGAGGTGTGATCAGCCTACTCATGGCCATAGTCTGTGTTTCATGCCAGTGGTCTCTGTTTACTCCGGCGTCGTTGATCAGCTTCCCCTGGCAGCTTGTGCAGTGCCTTCTAGCACTGCATTAACTACCATCTGGGGGCTGGATACCATTCCAGACCTTGAAGGGTCTCTCAATGCTGATCGATGGCATTCTGTGGTTTCTTCAGCAACCTTCAGGCCTAGGGAGGTCATTCGAGAGCTTGACAGAATTCTGTCTTGTTTTTGGAACCCCATGGGTCACTTTGGTCAACAGCTCAGTGAGGGAAGGAACCGGTGGCTGGAACCAGGGGTTGTCAGACTGATCAATTATTCAAAGGCTTAGACTCTCTCCCCTACTACTCATGGCCCCTCTTGCCAGTCAACGCCCACTACTTGCACAATAGGTTACAGTATGCTCATGAGGATTTTATGTTTTTGAACCTAATTTGGTTTAGCCTCATGCTTGAGCCATTCCCCTCCCCTCATCCCTTACCCCTCATTTTTAACCTCTCAGTTCTTTCTACTAGTCTGCATAGAGTTTACGGTTATCCTGGTTAAGGACCGCAAATGAGGGAGAGTATGTGGCATTTGATTCTCTGTTCTTTTGAGTGTTCGCTTAGTAAGATCTGCTCAAAGTCAGACCATTTTTTCCTAAATTTCAATATGTCATTTTTCCTTACAGCTGAGTAAAATTCCATCATGTAAATATACCACAGTTTTGCTGTACATTCCTCCATGGATGGGCATTTGGGTTAATTCCAATTCTTGGCTATTATGAATTGAGCTGCTATAAATATAGTTGTACAAATGTTTCTGCATCGAGATGTGACATCTTGTGGATAGATGACTAGTAGAGGGCTAGCTGGGTCCATTGGTAGTTCTATGTCCATTCTGTTGAGGAGTCTCCACACTGCTTTCCATAGCAGTTGAACATTTGCAATCCCACCAGCAGTGAATGAGGGTTCCTTTTTCCCTGCATCCTCGCCAGCAACGATTGTTGTTGGTTTTCTTTATGATTGCCATTCTGACTGGAGAAAGGTGGAATCTCATTGTGTTTTTTATTTGCATTTCCCTGATGCTTAAGGATGCTGAGCGCTTTCTCAGGTGAGAACAGGCCATTTGTGTTTCCTCCTCTGTGAATTCTCTGTTGAGATCAGTGCCCCGTTTTTGTGATGGGGCAATTTGGGTTTTTGTTATTAATTTTTTTGAGTTCTCTGTAGGTTCTGGAAATTAGGCCTCTGTCTGAGTTGTAGCTAGCGAAAATCATCTCCCAGTTTGAAGGGGATCTACTGACTCTGAGAACGGTGTTTTTGTCTGTACAGAAGCTTTTGAGCCTGATCAGGTCCCATTGGTTAAGTGGGGCTGTGCGGACTAAGTTGCCAGAGGGTGGGGTGCCAGGTCCTATTTAGCCTGCTAGGGAGTGCGGGGCCCCTAGGGGTAAGGTAAGATGGGGTAGGGGGTCAGCTGCCTGTTACTGCTGCCCAGGGACAATTTGTCACATGGCGAAACCATGGGAACCAGGTTGTGGGAAAACCACAGGAGCAGACGGGCATGTAGGGAACCCGCAGGACCAGGAGCTTGAGAATACCTCAGGGACCAGTGCTTGGGGATTATGCAGAATCAGTGGGCAGGGGTACCATGGGAAGCCGTTGTTGGGGAAACTGTGGGGGTAGACAGGCAGGGAAAACCACAGGGGTAAGGGCTCAAGTAAACCTCAGGGTTTGGTGGGCAGAAAGTACCACAGAGGAGGTAAGAAAAAGAAAAGGGAAGAGAAAAAAGAGGAAAAATAAAAAATAAAAAAAAAATTTAAAAGGTAGTAAACAAGAAAATAGACTAGCAAAAACCTGAAGGGAGGGGCTGGGCAGACGGGAGATGTGGAGGCCAGTGGGAGGGGCTATGTAAAAGCCCAGGTCCCGGTTGGCCGGGGAAAAAAGTAAAGAAAAAAAGTAAGCAAGGAAATACATTATCAAGGGCCTGCAGGGGCGGGGCAGATGCGCTGGAGACTCGAATGGGGGAAGGGGCCACGTAAGAGCCCAGGTTCCGATGGGCGGGCCAAAAACCAAACCAAACCAAACCAAACAAATCAATAAACAAAAAACAAACAAAACAAAACAAAACAAAAAGATAAGCAAGGAAATAGATTAGCAAGGACCTGGAGGGGCGGGGCAGACGAGCTGGAGACCCAGAGGTGGGGGGGGGCTACATAAGAACAAGAGAAAAAAAAGTTGAAAATGAGAGACACACAAGGGCCCAGGAGGGACAGTATAGACTCACGGAACACGCAGAGGGCGGGAGGGACATGGGAAGGAGCCCGAGGGAAGCCAGCAGAGGCCGAGAGAAAGCCTCTGGCAGTCAGCAGGCTGATGCTGCTCCGGCTGGGCTTGCCGGCTACTGACGATTCACTGCCTCCGGCAAGTGCTGGTCCTCGATGGTGGCTTCCAGTGGTGAGAATCCTGTGCCGGGAGGTGTCTGGAGCTCAGAGCATGACCTCAGCTTGTGTCCAAGACCTGGATCCCTGCTGAAAACCCTGACCCTTGTTTCCCGAGGGACGCCCGGCATGTTTGCTACTCAGCCATCTTGAATCGGAACTCTCCCTCATTCCCTCTTATTCTTGGCCACACTAATTAGGCGTGGCCTTTAATGAGTCCTGGCCAATAGGACATAGATGATACATTTCCAGTCAATGAGAGACCTGATATAGAAAATCTATCCATGGACTTAAGACAGGAAATGATACAGTGATGAGAAAGAAGGGCTCTAGCTGATTGTATTTTATATGAAGACAAGATAAATTTCTAATGTGTTAATTACTGGTATTTTGGGAGATTATTGGCTTCAACAGTTAACCTCTCTGTCCAATAAAGAAATCAAGACAGAAATCTAAGTTCTGACTTAGTGAAAGCCCAAGATGTGAGAAAATAAACACAGTAAGCTAGAGGGAAAGAGGGTATTGGCATTTTATAGCTCAATATTTAATGTATCATTTTCAATAACATAAGACAAAAGACTTCTACCATCTAAGGGTGGATGTTAGGGGAAGTGGTTGGAAGAGGCAGAGTGAAAACACGGTGGTTATTCTTCAGTGCTTTTAGTATCAAAGGTCAGGCAAGGAATGTCTGCTTGTCCCATTCAGTGTTGGGCGGTCAACGTACAACTTTTAAACTGTAGAAATGTAAACACATTCATGTGATTTGATAGCAATTGGACGAGAAGATGAATTAGCAAAGAGATGTTTGAAGATTCCATGTAACGTGGGCAGGCTTCATGAAGATGAATGGAAGGACTTGAAGAGAACACTCTAGAAACAGATTATCTTTATGCTCAGCTTTATCGATGCGGCGGTGTGTGCTTCCTGAGCCTTCCTGTTCTCCAGGCTCTGGACTGGTTTCTGTGAAGTGATGCATGCCCCTCTTTCAGGAGCTAACAGTCCAGAAAGCAAAGATGACACAGATGATCTGATGTTTGTCATGATGTGATTTTCATCTCCACAGATTTGCTGAGACGTTTCATACCCTGTGTGTCTGAGAGAGATGTTTACTTTACCTTTTATTTGTAAAACTATTTTCACTTGTAGTAGCCTTCTAGCTTGACAGTTCATTTTGGTACTTTGAAATTGTTGCTTCATTTTGTGTTCATATAGCACCTCTGGTACAGAGTCTGCTGCTACCCCCATCTCATTCATCTGTATTATTCCCTTTAAATATGCTTTTCATCTCTCAATGAACAAATCAAGTCTCTTTTGTATCATTTTATATCTACTTAGCATGCACAATCATTATTTCTTAACATATGTAATACAAGAATTATAATATCTTTGTCTTCTAATTCTAGTCTGTTAACCTTCTTGTTCTCTCTCTCTCTCTCTTTCTCTCTCTCTCTCATGTGTGTGTTATTAGTGCACACATGCACACATGCGTTGCGACCAGAGGAGGTTCAGGTGTCTTTCTCTTTCACACTTTTGCCTTATTTCCTTGAGACAGGGTTTCTCACTATGGTAGTTTGAATAATGTCCCCCAATAGATACAAAATTTATTATAATTGTAAATTGTCTCCAGCCAGTTCTGGCTGGAGGAGGTGTGCCACCTTGGCCAGATCCTAGGGTTCAGTCCTAAGGTGTTTCTGGGGTGGGTCTGGAATTCTAGCTTTACATATGCAAAAAGCAGTCTGAGCTCAAGCCTGGAGTCTTCAGACACCCAACACATTTACTCAAGATCTATTTGCTTCTCTGCTCCTTGCTCTTCAAGCTTCATTCAAGGCATTCTTTCCAAGAAGTAAGTGGAGATATTGAATGATCACCCAATTTTCCTTCCTGATATCTAATATATCACAATTGGTATTATATGTATTTTGTCTAGATTTTTAGTTGTTTCTGATGAAAAGAAAAACTGGGCTATCTTTCTGCACTTGCTTGGAAGTGGAAGTTCCAGGGTTCTTTCTACTCTCAGATATTTTAACATTTTCAATACGCATCTGATTAATATTATTTTGAGACGGTTTACACGCGACAACTTTAACCCGAGTTACTTAATTTTTCTAGCATGAATGTCGTGTTTCCTTATAATTAGTGGGGGTGGAGCAGATAGATGATGCTCAGCTATTTATCTTCTCGACATATCTGAATAAAGCTTCAGGGGTCCTGGGGTGGGATGATTCCCAAGAGGTGTAGGAAGAGGGCATGTGCCCACTCTCCTTAGAGGATGGGATAAAGGAGGTGGTGAGATAAACAGGCCTTTAGTGGTATGTACTTGTTCCCTTCACTGACATTGTAGTAGATGACCCAATCCTAGGAATATTTGTTAAGAAACCTGAAGATATATGAAACCATGTTTAGTTCTCTGACAGGAGTATATACTAGGAAAATGAGTTTGATATCTTTTAACCGCATAGAATATACAGCTCTGGGGTTGTCACAGGTCAGGCAGCTCCATAAACCCCCTCCCCTTGAGTGGGAGGTGTCTCTAGCCAGAGCCCAAACCTGGGCACTAAAACTGATTGGTCAGGTATGACCCAACCATCTGTCTCCCTGCTCACCTGGGGCAGGAAATACTGACTGAACAGTTAACCTGCTCTCTGACCCTCACATGGCTCGCCAGCAGAAGGACTTCTAAATCTCCAGGCCTTAGAAACGTAAGGCCTTCCCCAACCCTAGCCTAATGGCTGCGGTGAGGGAAGGCTCCAGATTTTTCCCACATGAATCTTTTCCCTCATGATGGGAGCCCTCTCTTATCATTTCTTCTGCTGCTTGTTTAGCTGAGAAGCATAAATCCTGTTAAAACTCTCCACATTTTCTTCCCACAGTGGTTGCTGGAGAATTCTGTTATTCCCCATGTTCCTTTAAATAATAAAGTCTCCCACTTTACCTTCATATCTTATTGACTATGATTTTAATTCTTTAACTTTGTAGACAAGAATTCGTATACTCCTTAAATTTTGGAGTGCATTGGAATTTTTGCTGGGCAGTATCTAAATTCTAACTCCCGGCTCACCCCGTTACAGGGTCTAAAGCTCTAGTGCTAAAAACCATCTGAAAAGTGCAACAATTGGGCCAATGTAGAATTAATGACAAAATACTACACCACATAATATTAACAAAATTTCCTTCTAAGATCTGTGAAATTTTTTAATGCATAGAAATGCAAATGATACAGCATTTATTATTGCCAATTAAATTCTGGAAGCATCCTTCGATCTCTGGAAACTGGCAGACAGTTCAGTCCATAGAAAATGATTACAGATCTTTTTGTATTTTACAAATTTATTTTTAAGATAATTCTAAACTATGCAAACAGTTCTGATTCTATCAAAAAGATCCATATAACTGTTTTGTGAAAATTCACAGTTGGTGGTACTTATCCATTTATTCATTGACTCTGAATGGAAGATAATTTGTCTGTGTTATGATTTAAAGACAGTTAAACGCTGACACTGTTCTCTCTCTCTCTCTCTCTCTCTCTCTCTCTCTCTCTCTCTCTCTCTCTCTCTCTCTCTCTCTCTCTCTCCCTCTCCCTCTGCAGGGAGCTAGACTAAATCAGTAATTTCCCCCACTTATTAGACTTTATATTTCTTACCTACATGGTCTATTATAATTAAAGCATTTATAGAACAACTGTTCCAGGCTGTGAAGTAGTTGGACCAGAAATCCCACTAATTACTAATTACTGTAGATT
>PVHP010015721.1:0-36916 GCA_004024765.1 Zapus hudsonius | reverse complement strand
AGGAAGGAAGGAAGGAAGGAAGGAAGGAAGGAAGGAAGGAAGGAAGGAAGGAAGGAAGGAAAAGGCATTTGTTCTTCATAAGTTTAACTTTCATAAGTCAGGCTAGAGACATGACTCATCAGTTAAAGGTGCTTTACTTGCAAAACCTGATGGCCTTGGTTCAATTCCCCAGTACTCATGTAAAGCCAGATGCACACCCATATATTCTCTCTCTCTCTCATCTTTCTATTTCTCAAATAAGTAAATAAAATATTTATACTTCATAGTAAGCGTCATGGTTTGATCCAGGTGCCCCCCACAAACAAATGAGTGTATTCTGAATGATAGATCCCCAACTGATGGCAGTTCGGGAATTAGAACCTCGCTATCATCTTCCCTGCCAGGATGGAATCTCCCCTTGTATCCATAAGCCTAATAAATCTGTTCCTCAGCAAACTGCTTTTGTTTGGGTTCTTTCTGTGCAGCAACAGAGGAAGCTGACTACAACAGTTTTGGTAAAAGGATGTGGGGTCTGTTGCTGCTAGAACCCTGATCTTGTGGCTTTGGGCTTTTGGAAGTGATCTGCAGGGAGAATATGGAAGAAAATCTCATCCTAACAGACACCATGCAGTGCTGAGAGTTCAGCTTGATGAACCATTCTGGTCAGAGTTGGAAAGACCTGAATGCAGTAAGAACTATGGACTGTAAGATTTGGCTTATGAGGGTGAGAAAGAACTTTGTCAGGACTGTGCCAGAAGACTTGCGTGAGAGGCTTGCTGTAGTCTGCCTGCCTGTCTCCTGAGAACCTGTGCAGGGTTGTTTTACGTAAAGATGGACTGGTGTGAGCAGATGGAGATGGCACAGAAAGAAAGATCTTTGGGCCAAAACTGCTGCCCGTTCACCTGCAATTGTTTGAGAGATGACAACCATTGAGATTGGGCCAGCTGGTCTGCATTGGAACAACAGGAAGAATGCGGACTCTCTGAAGTAAGGGGCCTGAATGCTTTGTTCCCCCCTGGATTAACAAGTTTGTAGCCCACCTGGTTCTGTGGAGTAGAACAAATGCAAGAAGAGAGGATCATTGGATTTGCAACACAGTTTTGGTTTTGAAAAATGGCCATCGGCAATGTGAAGCAGGTGTTCTAGATTGCCTGCATGGAGCCCAATGGAGCCATGTGGATTGCAATGGAGACCCAATAAAATGTCAGGATTAAGGATGGCTGCCAAGGTGAGCTGCCAGCACCAGATGAGGTTTTCCTGGACTGTGAGTAGCCGAGCTGGAGGGGCAGAATCAAATCTCCAAGAGACTTGTTCAAATGCAGGATCATTGAATTTAGAGTTAGAGATTGATGGTGCCTGCTTGTTTTAAATCTTGTATTGGTTCAATCTGTTTTTGCTGTGCTTCATGTTTTTCTCTGTGAATGTTTTGTGCCATTACGAGTTTATTTTTTGGTATTATGGTTCAGTTTTGGTAATATGGTTCAGTTGAAAGCTGTGGGGACTTAAGAGTTGAGCTGATATTTATATCATGTATGATTATTAATTTGTGGGGGCCAGGGGCGGACTGTCATGGTTTGATCCAGGTGTCCCCCAGAAACAAATGAATGTGTTCTGATTGATCGATCCTCAGCTGATGGCAGTTTGGATTTTACAACTTTGATGGAGCTGTGTTGTTGGGGGCGGGCTTATGGGGGTCATAAGCCAGCTTCCCCTTGCCAGTGTTTGGCACACCTTCCTGCCATTGTTTGCAGTGCTGTGGCAGAGGTGATGTCCACCCTCTGCTCATGCCATCATTTTACCAGCAAGGATGGAGTCTCCCCTCGAGTCCGTAAACCAAATAAACCCATTCCTCCACAAGCCGCTTTTGTTTGGGTTCTTTCTGCACAGCAACTAGAAAGCTGACTGCAACAGTAAGCATCAGGTAAGTTTTGTGGAAATTATGCAGCCACCATGAACAGAGTATATGATGATTGTCTAACTCTAAGGATTTAGCATATTTCTGTAACTCCTAATTTGAAAATTGAGCTATATGTCATGATAGAAGCAGAAGATTTGATTATATGTAGCTATGGATAATGTGGAACTGGCTATTTTGTTATCTAGACCTTCAGGCTGGCCTTGTATTTGCAGCAATCCTATTGCCTCTGCCTTCCTCCCAAGTGCTGAAGTAACAAGGATTATCCAAGAAATTCTTTAAAAGACCATTGGTGCCTCACCACTAACCACAGTATTACAACTACAACAATCTGCATTAATGAGAGATTTCACTCGTGCAATGTACTTTATTATTCTAAGTGATTATTGGATAACCCCTTTTCATTTCAAGAACTTTTATTAATTTCCATATCAACAAAGAGATTAAGAAATAACCTGAATGTTGGAATTATATAGACTAGTATTATTCTAGGCTTTTCACACGTATTTATTCATTTAAATCTTATAACAATTGTATTAATTATTCCACTACTCAGAAAAAAAAAAACCTAAGCCACAGCTTAAATCATGGTACCAAAGTCATACCTTATAAATAGCAAAATAAGGTTTTAAACCCAGGCAGATAGTATTAAAACTCTTCTTTGGCCAAATATTATCAAACAGTATAAAACTAAATCAAAATCTATTGGGAAAAAATGACAAGCAGTTGTAGCAAGAAAATAATGTGAATTTCTATAATGTGCTTACCCACATTAATTGTTAGCATTGCTATAGTTTATTTCTTACATTGTCTTTTCAGTTTTGAAGAATTCTATTCACTGAGGGGCTGAAAATTTTTAGTCTATGAGACAAATTTTACCATTGGTAGTAAAAACATACAGTTGGAAAAGTTAAACTTAGAAACAAATAAATGTAGAGTATCCATAACACTGTAAGTAATAACTGCAGCTTCTAGAACACATGTGTTTTGACTATATATATAGAATGTTTCCATTATACCTTTTAAGGATGAACACATAAGGGCTGGCTTTGGGTATAGCTCAATTTTTTACAGTATGTGCTTGGTATAACCAAAGCGCTGTTCAATTCCAAGCACTATTAAAAATTAATAAACTAAATAGCTAATCAATTTAAATGAATATATAAAGATATTAATGCAAAATAGTCATGTCATGATTTATATAAATAACTAACTACTGTATGAAATATACCTTATATTGAAAAAAACTATTAGAAATAACCAACCTCTTGTAAGGAAACTGACTCCATAAAAGTAGTAATTTGCCTTCAACCGTCAGAAATTTATGATTGTTATATTATAAAAATGCAGTTCTTATATTTTAAGTTCCAATTGTCAAATTAAAAAAAATTCAAATTTGTTATTCATAAAAAAATTCCCCCCAAAATTGTTATATATAAATTTGCTCATAATCAAGATATCAAAATAATTAAAAATTGGTTACATCCCTATGTTCCTGAGTAATGGTTAGTATCATTAATTAAATGGGTAAATATCAGCTCCCATAAATTCCCAAAGCAAGTTTCCTCAGTAATGTAAAAAGATAAAAAATCAAACCAGTAACTGAAAAATTACATTTTCATTTGTAAGAGACCTGGTAAAGATCATTTTTTCCAGATTATATCTGTTGCTTTTCTAACAACATCAATAAGCTCAAGGGGGCATCTATACACATTTCTGAGTTTCAATAATAACCAAAGTATTAAATAACTAATCTAGTATAAAACACTATTCCAAAGAAGAATAGCCAATATACCTCTTCAGAGAGATATTGTAATTGCTTCACTCCACTTTCAATAAGCGATCTATGATGAAAGTTGCTTTTTTGGCTTAACCTAGAGCTGTGACCTGTGGGAGAAGATAGAGTCATTGTAGAATGTGCTATGGTTTACTAATAAGAAGGCTGAAGTGGTGCAGCTGATGAACCAGCAAATCTGCTCTGACTTATTTAGATTTTGCTGAATGAATTTGAATATCATCAAAATACATTATCCTTACCCATAACCTGTTTCTCATGACTCGCTCTATTTTCGCACTCATTTCAAAAAGGACTTTAAGGACTTCAATATTTTATGGACTTATACTATACTATGAAGTTATATAAAATACAAGAAAATAATGTTTTCTAAAGGACAAAAAGGAAGCTTTCAATAAGAAAAGGTTACAGATGAGTATTATTTTATATCTTTATTGTCCTTAATTAGATATGCTGTATGAGCAAATCTTATCATGGTACCCACATTTCCCTGCTCCCTGTCCCCAACTCACTAATTTAGAGAAAAAAATTTACCCCATAATTGTTAATGACTATATATATATATATAAACATATATATATATATATCACAAATTCTCATCTAAAACAATACAAAATTTCCTTCCATGAATATTTACCGCTGATCATCAGCTATCCATGGAGGCATGGATTAAAATCCCCCTTCTACCAATGACTATTTCTTATCTATATCTCACCTATTAATCTGTGTGTATCTCTCTTTCCCTCCAATCTATGCTTCTTTCCTCTGCTCCTAACACACTGATGAAGAATGTATCAATTACTGGGCATTCCTAGAGATGTAAAGGTGAAAAAGCTATTTCCATAAAGAGATCTTAATCTCGCTGGTAACAGAAAAGATAATTACACATGCTATCAAGTATTATAATAAATGTTCACCTAGAAGGCTTTGAAAGCAGACAATAAGATATAATGCGGCTTCCCTGAAATGGTAGCACATGAATTAATCTTGAAAATTAAGTGGGAAATATACAAGTAGAGGCTGTATGGGTGAGAAACACAAATGAGCCTAACAGAAGAAATAAAAAGGTGTCGGCATGCCTCCAGACTCTGTAATTATGTCTTTGTGGTTCTAGACTAAGAAGTAAATAGGGGACTGATGGGGTTTGCCAGAATTGGGGGAACAGAACCAAGTGTGCACAAGACAAATGCATGAGCACAGGAGAAAGATATTACAACTTCTATTTAAAGTGATTTTCTCCTCCTTTTAAAATACAATACACAGGATAGAATGTACCTAACACCTTAGCATCTTAGCACTTTAAACCTTGTGTGTGTATATAATTTGTAAGTAAGTAATAAAACTTTAATTAATGGTACTACAATTAAAGAGAAGGGCCTCATTCTATGTCCTCTTGAATTTGATGTCTAGGAATGAAGGATTTTAAAAAAATGTACACTAAGACTGAAAAAACATTCTGGCTGTGTTCTGGGAGGTAAATGTAAAGATAAGAGCTGAGACAGGTAATGCAGTTACAAAGCCAATATCTGTGCTGTGCACAGACCTTACGTGATAATTATGGCCCAGTATCAATGCCAAGGACAAGATAGACACTGTTTATAAGGGAACATAAAAGATCATAAACTCTAAATCAGTGTTACTTACATCAGTCATTACATTCTGGCCCTATACAATTCTGCAAAGATAATTTACCTGTCTTTCCAAAGTAACCTGACAAATCAAAACTCTATGATGAAATTATATTCTGATTTCATGATGCCAATTTTAAAAAGGAAACATAATCTCTCTCCTGACTCTGTCATTCTAGTCTTGGGATGGGGGGCAGTGCAGGAAATGCAGGGGAGACTGCAAGCTAATACAACACAAAGACCAGGATCTCCTGTCCCTTGCACCCTGTTGGTGAAGGGGCAAAGCTGGCCCACTTTTCCTTTCCCGTTTCTCTAGCCCTTTTCCCCTCTGTACTTTACCAGTTTCAATAGGCCAAGAATTTGTAGATAAATCTGAATCCAAATATAACAAATTTCCTTTTGCTGAGAAAGCAAAAGTGAATGACGACAAATAGCTTACATAAATTACATTTTATCCACTGATATCTAAAGCTCCATTGAATAATTTAGAGATGTTTTGTCTTCAGTAGGCTTAAACTCTGGAACAGGAAAAGATTTGGTAACTATTTCATTAAGGTTTTATTCAACAAATATCTTTTAGAGAATTTAAACATTTTTAAAAATATTTTCTTTTTTCTTTATTTGCACACAGAGAGGCAGGAGAGAGAGACAGAGAGAGAGAGACAGAGAGAGAGAATGGGTGCACCAGTGCCTCTAGCCACTGTAAACAAACTCCAGATGTATGCAATTTTGTGCATCTGGCTTTATGTGGGTACTGGGGAATTGAACCTAGATGGTTAGGCTTTGCAGGCAAGTGCCTTAACTGCTGAGCCATCTCTCCAGCCCTGAAAATCTAACCATTTTTAAAAGAATTATTGCTTAAATTTGATTGAAATCTGTTGCAGTCAGCCACACACCGCTGGGATGAATCTTCAAACCAGGCACAATTTGAGGGAGGAAAGTATTTATTGAAACTACAGATTGAGGGGTTCCATAACAGTGAAAGAGGCTGGCTCTCTTTCACAGCTCAGAGCAGAGAGAAAAATCCGTCACCAACACCACACACAGAACAGCAAACAGGCAGAGAGCAAGGAGAGAATTTCTTCCCCTTTAGCCTTAGGGTGGGGTCTTAGAACCCTTCCCCAGACTTAATGGCTTCTTGAGTCTCTGGAATTTCCTTCCTGCACTGCCCACACAGGAAAGAATGTTTACTTCCAGCTTCTTTGAGCTTCTTTACATCCTACCCCTTGCTGAGAGGCTGCCTTCCTATAAACATCCTCAGAGACCCACCCGAGGTAATTAAAAAGACCAAGTTGACAACAAAACCTAACCATCACAAAATCAAAGTGCCAGATCTTCAGTATGAAGTCATAGTCCTGTTGTTAGAAAGGCTACATGTGATTTAAATTGAAAATATTTTCACTGATAGCAAACAACTTTTTAGCTAAGACAAAATGGAACACTATATGAGATATTTCTTATGGCATTTTTAACAGGTCATGGTTCTTTATCCTGGCTTTCCAAATATTCCATATGGCCTTCAGTTACGCCTCCTGTTTTAAGTCCTTCTAGAACTCTGTTGGTTAGATTTATGTTTGAACTGGTTAAACTGCATAGTGACAATAAATGGATTCTTCGGAATCTTACACAAGAATTCAAAATGCATAATGCATTTTGGACTCAACCTTAAAAGTCATTAGAGAATTTTGAAAATCATTTTAATCTTAAAAAATATATGCATATGTTATATTAAAATACATGTATTTTTTTAATCTTAAATATATATGCATGGGTTTTCAGATGACTATTCCTTGGGAAAAAGGTAGAATATTAAAATTTTGCAAAACTCTAGAAATTTATTGAGTATAGTTTAGATTGACAGTTCTCTTCAGAGAATAAAAACAAAATAATCTCTTACAGATTCAAAAAATGTTTACTAATCATCCTAAGTGTTATTCCCCCTTTTTAATGTATTCTGAAAACATCATAGCAATCAGCAACACATTATTGTTGTAATGACAGCTGAGGAGGCAACAGAAATCCTCTCTGGGATACTAAAATCAGAGAAGTTGAAGACAGCTGAAAGAATGGGGGAGGGGCACATTGTTTAGACATCACAAGTAAGGTGCCCTCCAGCACAGGAGAGTCACTCCAGTTTTTTCCTCCAGAACTACAGATTTATGTCTGAACTAACCTTATATCAGACAGAAAAACAGAATGCATTCACCTGCATCAGTAAATTAAGTGACATGTGAGCACATAACATGTGGCTTTAAATACAGCACTAAATTCCCAGTTCTCTGTAGAAAAAGAACGGACTCTGAGTCTTAAAGCAGGTAAAGACCCAGGGCTCTCAATCATGGCTGAAGGAATTTACGTGCACTGCAGACACTCACTCTCCAAAGAAGGTCATCGCTTCACAGCCTGGGAAATAATCCCTGCCAAGCAGACTTGCAAAGTGCCTGAGGCATCGCTCCTGAGAGGCATAACTCTTCTCTTTCAAGGCTAGAGGTCAGAGCCATGATCACAGCTCCATCAAATTTAAAGGAAAAAAGTACCTAGGGTCAAAAATATCCTAAGGAAAAAAATAGAATACTAAAATTCAAAACAATATGTTGTGTTCCTCTGGGCTTTAGCATGGTGATAGAAAAACCTGTTGCAGAATATTAAATTCAGATTTTTTTTTCATCTGAAAGCTTCAAACATAACTAAACTGAAACTGAATACAGAATCTGATGGGTGTCATGCTGCAATCAATTTCGAGGACATTTTAAAATGCTACAAATCCATTTAAATGCTCATCAACCTAGACATTCTAAAAAGGAAAAAAATCGAGTTTAAGCGACTTAAACATGAAACGTGAGCAACAGCTTGGTGATTAAATTACCGCATCAATTAACTTGAGTACACAGAAAGAATGCTGCTCTTTCAAGCAACGTTAATTCTCCCTCTGATCAGACAGATTCCTCCTCACATCACCATCATTGCTTCATGAAGCATAACTCATACAGCAAAAGGGGAGCAATGATTTGTAAATAAGAATAAACTGCTGTTTGGGAACTAAATGCATAAACTAAATTGATGTTTGTGTGAAAAAGACAGTCATTTCCCTGTACTTCCAAGATTGAAAAACTCTGAAAATTGTTTCTGAAAATCGTAAGACAGATGAAATTACTATTAAAGTGAACAAAAATGGCTTAGTACCCATAAAAATCATAAATGAGTGCATTGGAAGATTAAAGGCATTTCCAGATGTACACACTGCAAAGGGTAAAATGTTTTGATTTTGGTCATCTCTGCCAACTGCTATTACATGCTGTCATTTTTGGTCAGCGAAAATGTGTTTGCAGAGGCAGAGTGAGCTCAAGCCTTAAATCAGACAGGCTGGGCACTGCTGACAGAAGGATGTCAGCACTGGCCCAACCAGGACCCTGGAAGAGCAGAAGTTTGTCGCGAGTTTTTCTGACATGTCTGACACTTAGGACATTCTGCTTCTACCTTCTTAGCATGTGAAAAATTAACTTACTTTTATCTCCAATCTTGTCCCTACTCTTTCAAATGACAAGGCAAGGATTCTGGTACTGTCACTGTCACTGGCCCTTCAAAAGTTGGCCCAGAGGTCATCTCCTTGGATTTTTACATGTGATCTAAAATAGGCGATGTTATGGTAAGGTAAAAGCCAAACCCCAAATCTCAATGTCTTAGGCCAGGAAGGTTCATTTTTTTGGCTCAAAGTCCATCGAAGATCTGGCAAAAATCCATGACAGCTCTCTCCAAAGGTGAATGCCATTCCTGTCACTTTGTGACGTTATCTTAGTATATGCTTGCAGATTGAATTAACAAGAAAATAAAAATCCGAAGGGCTATGTATTAATTTTTGTTATTGTTGTTGGTTTAGGTTTTGTCGTTTTCACTTTTATTTTTCATATCTCAACTGCTTTAGCCAGAAGGTCACCACTTCTATCCACAATGTATTCATTAAAAATAATTAACTTACAAGGTCAGGCTTAGATGCAAGAATATTTGAAAAAAGAAAAGAACAAGGAAACATATTCTCTTCCAAGAAGATACATTAGAGAAGAAAGGAAGATGGTGAGCAACAAGTTTCCACTGCACCTTTTCTTTACTTAAAATATTTTAAACTTTTAAAAATATTTTACTTATTATTTTCTTCAAGCTGAGAGAGAAGCAGAGCGAGACAGAGAGAGAGAGAGACAAAGAGAGAGAACACACACCATGACCTGAAGCCACTGCAAACGAACCCCAGATGCAGGTGGCACTTTGTGCATCTGGCTTTATGTAGGTGCTAGGGAATCAAACGGGACCGTTCTGCCTTGGAAATCAAGTGTCATGTCTCCAGCCCCACTGTACCTTTTTCTGATCTTGACCTCTACATCTTTATTTGGTAACTACCATGGGTTTCTCCTTATATCATAGTGCAAGTCAGTACTTTTTATATAATTTACTTTATTAGGCAAGGAACTTGAGAGAAACAATTAGATGCCATCTCTCTACATAAGTTCCCCAAATATGAAATAGACATAAATTCAGAAAGACAGATGAAGTTGCTAAACATTATTTACAGATGTATGGTAACAATGTCCAAAATATATCTGATTCAATAGGAAAGAAATCACTAATTCAACATCTACAAATATTAAATGAATATCTCCTCCAGGACAAACACAGGAAAGAGAGAAGATGAGGAACTCCTCCTGTAGTAGTTACACTGTACACAGTATATGCACTTCAGAAAAAATAAGAACTATCAAAAATAAAAATTTAAAAATTTCAATAGGAAAGATTTCTAAAGAGATGACTTTGAACTGATACATGAATGTCAATAAAGAAGATCTTATGATTAAAATAATATGGGGAGCCGGGCGTGGTGGCACACGCCTTTAATCCCAGCACTCGGGAGGCAGAGGTAGGAGGATTGCCATGAGTTCAAGGCCACCCTGAGACTACATAGTGAATTCCAGGTCAGCCTGAGCTAGAGTGAGACCCTACCTCTAAAAAACAACAACAACAAATATATATATATATATATATATATATATATATATATATATATATATGGGGGTAGGGGAATATATCAGAGGAGAAAGAAAGAGCCAGATCAAAGGACCATGGGTCCTAACAAAGCAAATGTGCATTCAAGAATGTGATTTTATGTGTGTGTGTGCGTGTATGTATGTATAAATATATATGTAATATAAAATATATCCTGCTTAGTTTACAGCTTAGTCTCCATATATATATATATATATATATATATATATATGTGTGTGTGTGTGTGTGTGTGTGTATGTATGTATGTATGTATATATATAATAAAAATAGATACTACTCTATCTGTAGTTACATTGAAACTATCCTGAATCAAAGACTACATATGAAGTTAAAGATACCCTCACCTTTATTAAATTCAATTCTATATATATACATATATGTAATTATATATATTTTTTTTCATATGTAGGACACTCAAAATGGAGTAAGTCATTTCCCAGATTCCCAGTACAATACAACAACATGCGAGTGTGTCCCTGTGACTTGAGAAGGTTGACCTTTAAGTCATCTTGGGAAATGACCATTTGAGTAGAGACAAATACAAAAAGAGAGACTTATGGTTTGAACTCAAGATCATTAATCAAAAGGGCAATCAATCCAAACTTAGTGCATTTACAATTACATTGCAACTACACTGCTCTTATGTAAGCAACAGAATATAATGTTTCTCAGAGTGACTGATAATAGAGACTTATTTAATGGTTGATAATCATTCTCCCAAGTTATGCAGAGAAAGTTAAGGTAATAGAGACTATGATTTGAAAGAAAGGGGAGAAATCATTGCCATTATTAAGTTTTCCCCAAAGCAAATCCTTAAAGACTCATGTGCAATTAGTTATTAGAGTGATTTGATTCAGGTGTCTCCCATAAACTTAATGCATTTGGAATGCTTGATCCCCAGCTGATGGCAGTTTTGGAATTGGAACCTTGTTGGAAGTGTGTTGTTGGGGGTGGGCTTATGGAGGTTATAGCCAGCTTCCCTTGTCAGTTTTTGGCACACCTTCCTGCCTCTGTTTGCAGTGCTGTGGTGGAGGTGATATCCAGCCTCTGCTCATGCCATCAGTTTCCCTGCCAAAATGGATCTTCCCCTAGAGTCTTTAAGCCAAAATAAACTAACCCATTCTTTCTACAGGGTGCTTTTTGCCAGGTTCTTTATCTTTCTCACAACATCTAGAGAAGTTAACTGCAACAGTAGTATGAGAAGGAACACTGGCAGAAGAGTGAGGAAAGAAAGTGATGATAGCCAGCAGAGTCAGTTCCTATCAAGTGGGCATTGCACAAAAAGAGACTCTAACTGCACTGGGAGATCTTTTCACTTCTGAGCAAGCAGGTGAAAAAGGCCAAGGGTTTTATATTTGAGTTCTTGCCACATCAGTCATTGCTTGAGGGCTTCGTCCAGAAATATTTACTATCTTGCTTTGCTGATCTGCTGAGAAGGAGGCCAAAGTGTGACCTGATAATAAGAAAAAGTCAAGGGTGAAAAAATAAGCCACAGGTGCTGGCAGTTGAAAATCTAGGCTGCTTACACGAAGTAGTAAGTGCAAGAAAATATTGCTGGGAAAGTGCTAATCCTCCAGAAAGCAATGATGTTGATCATATAATACAACAGGTGCCAGCTGCCTTTAATCCCAGCAGTCTGGAGACTGAGGGAGGAGGATCCCTGTGAGTTCCAGGCCAGCCTGAAACTACATAGTGAATTCTAGGTCAGCCTGAGCTACACAGCAAGACCCTATCTCAAAAAACAAAGCTAAACAAAGAAATAGAACAGGTAATTCAGACAGACTTGAAGAAGTGGGAGAAGTTGGTAGGATTTTAGATAAAGTAAAGCACTAAAGTTAAGCAGAAGAGGTATCCCAGATCAGCATACACACCCTATGGTGAGATTTGAACTACTTAAACAAGAAATTCTTGGAAAATATTGAAATATATATTGATTCTATTTAAGGTCAATATCTAAAGCTAAAATATTTAACTGTTTAAAGAATATATTTGTAAATAGTAAAGTAATACATATAGTATTATACCATTAATATTTATGCTGGTACCATAATTCCTATTGAAATGTAAAGCTCTACTGGAAATGATCAGTATCTATTCAGTTTCCTAGTGACAATGTTACTTACAGAGAGGTATGTAGTAATTCACCAGGAATGAGCACTGTTCTAGTCAGCTTTCTCTCATTGCTGCAACAAAAAGAACCCAAGCGAAATCAGCTTGTGGAGGAATAGGTTCATATGGACTCGAGGGGAGACTCCATTGTGGCAGGGAAAATGATGGCAGAGGGGTGGACATCACCTCCACCGTAGCACTGCAAACAGCGGCAGGATGGTGTGCCAAACACTGGCAAGTGGAAGCTGGCTTATAACTCCCATAAGCCCGCTGCCAACAACACAGCTCCAGCAAGGTTCCAATTCTCAAACTGCCATCAGCTGGGGGATGATCATTCAGAACATATTTGTTTGTGGGGGACACCTGGATCAAACCATGAAAGTCCACCCCTGGCCCCCACAAACTATTAATCATGCATGATGTAAAATACAATGTGTTCAGCTCAACTCCATAAATCCCCACAGCTATTCTTTCAATTGAGCCATAATACCAAAAAGTATACCCATAATGACACAGAACATTCACATTGCAAAAGATAACATGAGGCATGGCAAAAACATATTGAACCAATACAAGATTTAAAACAAGCAGGGCAACATCCATCTCTAATTCCAAGTTCAATAATTCTAATCAGTATCAAGTCTCTTGGAGATCCCATTCCACCCCTCCAGCTCAGCTACTCAGTCTGGGAAAATTTTATCCAGTGTTGGGAGCTCGCCTTGACAGCCATCCATAGTCCTGGCATCTTATTGGGTCTCCATTGCAACCCACAGTTCATCCTCATGGCTCCATCGGCTTCTGTGCAAGCAATCTAACACACTTGCTTCACACTGCTGATGGCCATTTTTCTAAACAAAACTGTGTTGCAAACCCAATGTCCCTCTCTTCCTGCATTTGTTCTACTCCATAGTACCATGTAGGCTATCAATTTGTTAATCCAGGGGGGCAACAAATCTGATTTTGAAGAACAGGAAAACTTTAACATTCAGGCCCCTACTTCAAAAGAGTCACATTCTTCCTGCTGTCCCAATGCAGATCACCTTACTCAATTTTAATGGTTGTCATCTCGAAAATAATTACAGTGGAACGGGCAGCAGTTTTGGCACAGAAATTTCATTTTTTTTTCTGTGTCATAACCATCTTTTCACACCAGTATATCTTTACATAAAGCAACCCTGCACAAGTTCTCAGCACACAGGCAGGCCAAATTCAACAAGCCTTTCACACAAACTGCCTCTGGCACAGTCCCAACAAAGTTCCTTTCCACCTTTGTAAGCCAAACCTCACAGTTCACAGTCCATAGTTCTTATTGCATTCAGGTCTTTCAACTCTGACCAGAATAGTCCATCAAACTGTACTTACAGCACTGCAAGGTGTCTCTTAGGCTGAGATTTCAAATCCCTCTACATTCCTTCTGAAGATCAGTTCCAAAAGGCCCAAAGCAACAAGATCAGGGTTCTAGCAGAAATAGACCCCACTCCTGGTACCAAATCTGTTATAGTCAGCTTTCTCTCATTGCTGCAACAAAAAGAACCCAAAAAAGCTGCTTGTGAAGGAATAAGTTTATTTGGCTTATGGACTTGAGGGGAGACCCCGTCATGGCAGGGAAAACAATGGCATGAGCAGAGGAATGGACATCACCTCTGCCACAGTACTACAAACAGCAGCAGGTAGGTATGCCAAACACTGGTAAGGGGAAGCTTGCTTATAATACCCATAAGCCTGCCCCCAACAACACAGCTCCAGCAAGGTTCCAATACCAAAACTGCAATCAACTGGGGGATGGTCATTCAGAACACATTTCTTTGTGGGGGCCACCTGGATCAAACCATGACAAGCACCACAAGTATAAAGCCAATAGTGACTAAATGCCATCTCTCACTAAAAAGAGACAAAAGTTCCTTTGATGAATGGGTGACAAGAACTCTGGGGCAAAACATCTACAAGATGGACCTAAAACATTTTGTCACACCACCATGGAAGACAGCTATTGTTGCAGTCAGCTTTCTAGTTGCTGCTCAGAAAGAACCCAAACAAAAGTGGCTTGTGGAGGAATGGGTTTATTAGGCTTACAGATTCAAGGGGAGACTCCATCCTGACAGAGAAAATGATGGCATGAGCAGAGGGGTGGACATCACCACTACCAAAGAACTGCAAACAGCAGCAGGAAGGTGTGCCAAACACTGGCAAGGATAAACTGGTTTATAAACACCATAATCCCACCCCAACAACACAGCTCCAGAGAGGTTGTAAAACCCAAACTGCCATCAGCTGAGGATCAATCACTGAAAACACATTCATTTGTTTGTGGGGGACACCTGGATCAAACCATGACAGCTATCAAACACTTCAGTACTCAGTGGCCAACTTGAGGAGCTTCCAAATGGTCAAATAATATTAGCAGTAAAATCATAAATGTTATTTAAATACTATAAAAAGGAATAATGCCTTCATTGAACTAAATTAGAAACTGTTGGACTGGAGAGATGGCTCAGTGGTTAAAGGTGCTTGCTTGCAGAGTCTGATGGCCCAGGGTTTGAGTCCCCAGTACCTGCATAAAGCCAGATACACAAAGTACAGATATACAAAGTAGTTCATGTACCTGGACTTCATTTCACGAACCTGGAGTTCATTTACTGTGGCAGGAGGTCCTGGTGCAACCATTCTCTCTCTCTTTCTCTCTCTCTCTCTCTCTCTCTCTCTCTCTCTCTCTCTCTCTCTCTTTCTCTCTTTCTTCTTCTTCTCCTTCTCCTTCTTCTTCTTCTCCAATAAATTTTTGTTAGCATCTTGAATTCATAAAGCTAAAATATGAAGAATATTAATAAAATCAGAAAACCAGGAAATGAAGGAAGAAATATATATCTATCCTGTTTTTCCTTAAGACTAATATATATATATATATATATTTGAGAAAAGTTTATTTTAAAAGAACTTTCTTAAGGAATTGTAGTGTGAATGATCCCTGTTTTGTAAATCCTAATGAAAATCATCATTGGCTACTAAAGTCATTAGATGAAAAAATGTCAGACATTTATCCTAAAATTGATCAGCTTGACAACATTTAAAACCAATGATCCATTATAACTTGACAAAAAGAGCAGCAACAACAAGATATTGTCACCAGCTAATAATGCAACAAGAAAGAAACCTTAACTTATATAATCCTGAAAATGTAAATATTGAATTATTAAAAAATACAGGAGAGGAGCTGGAGATATGGCTCAGTGGTTAAACAAGTGGTTAACTTGCTTGCAAAGCCTGAAAGCTTGATGACTCATGTTCATTTTTCTAGTATTCACAAAATACCAGATGTTCAAAGTAGTGCTTATATCCGGAATTTGTTTGCAGTGGTAGAAGTCCCTGGCTCACCCCTGCTTACTCTCTTTCTGTCTGCTTTTTCCCTCTCTTGCTCTTTATCTCTCTCTCTCTCAAATAAATAAATAATACTTTTAAAAAATAGCAGAGTAAGACAGTAGAGGAATGAAACCTCAAACACTTAGAATGTGAGAACTATTGAGCAAGTAATCATTATTCTTTTACTAAAATGTGATATTATCTCTTAAGAACATGCATATCAGCTGAAAGGAAAAATGAAATATTGAAATTTAGGAAAAAAAATGGTCTGATTTCAAGCAGATCTTACTAAGTGAACACTCAAAAGAACAGAGAATCGAATGCCACATATTCTCCCTCATATGTGGTCCTTAACCAGGATACTGTTTTCTTTATGCAGACTAGTAGAAAGAAGTGAGACTTTATGAATGAGGGGTAAGGGATGGGGGAGGGGAATGGTTTAAGCATGAGGATAAACCATATTAGGTTCAAAAATATAAAATCCTTACAAGCATACTGTAACCTATTGAGAAAGTAGTGAGTGTCGACTGGCAAGAGGGGCCATGAGTAGTAGGGGAGAGAATCTAAGCCTATGAATAATTAGATCAGCCTGACAACCCCTGGTTCCAACCACTGGTTCCTTCCCTCACTGAGCTGTTGACCAAAGTGACTCATGAGATTCCAACAAGACAGAATTCTGTCAAAGCTCTTGAGTGCCCTCCCCAGGCCTGAGGCAAAACCCTGTTGCTGAAGAAACCACAGAATGCTATAGATAAGCATCAAGAGATCCTTCAACGTCCAGAACGGTATCCAGCCCCCAGAAGGCAGTTAGTGTAGTTCTGGAAGGCACTGCACAGGCTGCCAGGGGAAACTGATCAACAACAGCTGGAGTAAACAGAGACCACTGACACGAAACACAATCTGTGGCCATGAGTAGGCTGACCACACCTCCTACTGGGAGAGAAGAGCGAACCAAGAAAGGAGCACTTGTGTAATGGAGGAGCCTGGGCCTGGGGGAGACAATCAACAGCTTTCAAATTCAGCCAATTTTCCACTTAGTGAGGGGGACCCCTTGTCTGGAACTTGGGATTCAGGGCGATAGGCACCGGATCCTGTACTTTTGGGCTCCCAAGACAAGATGCACTATGGGAGCGATTGACAGGGAGGCTACTAAAAATAGAATCTGGGTAATCCAGAATTGTGTATATTTGTTAACCTACACTGATCTCACTCTCCAAGGGAGATTGTGTTTATATTTTTCAGATGCAGCGAGAGAGCTGGGGCTCATCTAACCCTACCAACCAACCGTAGGCCGATAGCTGAGATTCTGGCAAGAGAGGAGCCACCACAGTCATATCGTGGAGGATCCAAATGGAACCCCGCAGAGAATGACGGGATGAACAAGGGGCCCACAGCCACAGCCATTAAATCAACACAGGATAAGCCAGTGAGACAGAAACCAACGATTTTTGACACAAAGACCCCTAAGCTCACAACCTTAAAGCAGCCTTAATACTCATCCACCACGACTCAGGGAACTATGCAGAAGAGGGGGCGGAAAGATTGTAAGAGCCGTGGTGGGGGAGATTATCCAGAGGTACGGCCAGGAGAACCTGGCTGAATACTAGGCTATCCATGGTCCCCTGTCACAAGGACTGATCCAGATGACCCATGGAAGAAGTTATCCAGCGGACTGGGGAGGGGAGGGCAGCAGGGAATTGGGGATAACAACTCATTGTTTATCCACTAAATATTGTAACTCATTATGGACAATAAAAAAAGAAAAATAAATATCAAAACTGTTTTGAGGATTTATTAGAAATGGTATAATTATGCTTCTTTTGAAGAGCTTTTATTTTAGATATGTATTCATAATTGCAAAAAAGTTCATCCTTAAATATTTATGTATTCACTTGTCTGTGTCTTATGTATTTGTACGTGTTTCATGGTATGTGTAGTGTAGTATGTGTGATACATACATGTGTGGTACGTGTCATGGCATATGTAGTGTAGTGTGTGCATTCTATACATGTGTACATAGTGTGTGGTATATACATGAGTACACAGTGTGTACCCTGTGGTGTGTGTAGTTCTGTGTGATGTACAGACATGTACATAGTATGGGTTGTATGGTGTGTGTGGTGTTTCATTGTTCCTGTGCTGAGGTGGTGCTCCATGCAGGTGCCAGTGCAACACGTAAGAAACTTTCTGTGCCCCTTCCCTCACTCCTTCTGCTTTTTGTTTTGTTTTTTGTTTGTTTGTTTTTCTTTCTGATGGAATCTCTTACTAATTCCAGAGTGTGAGTCCCAGGGATTCTCTAGTATCGGACCCACACAGGACTAGAGTTACAGACATGTCTGGCCATGCCCAGTGTAAAAGAAGGAATTTATTTGAATCTTCATAGTTCCAGCAGAGAAAAACCACCTCCAGCATCTGCAAAAGCAAGTACACTCTGGCAGTCAAAAAACAGGGAATAGTTCAGACTTCTCTCTGCATACCTTAGACTGGAATTCCAGATTTGCCCTCCTGTAACATCTTAGGGCTGGACCCTAGGATCCACCCAAGGTGACACCTCCTCCAGCCAGGAAGATGGAGACAAGTTTTTAATAAAATTCCTGACCCTATTGGGGGACATTCATTCAAACTACCACAACCATTGAGACATCTCTCCAGCCTTTTAAATGTTTATTAATCAAGTGATATAGAGTTTGTTTGAAAAGATCATAAGAGTTAAAATAATGTTATATTAATTATTGATGCTGAATTATAATATAAAAGAGTTCATTATGTGAGTTTATCAGGTTTGAATACAAAGGTTGGGAATTCAAGTGGGGTAATTAAAACAACATTTCTTGCCTCCTGTCTGATCACTGAAATCATTACAGACTGAAATCAACTCACAAAAAGACTCTTAGAGCAAAATTTGTAAAGTAATCAAGAAAACACAGTTGTGTGGTAGGTGCAGCACAGTGGTAGAGTGCTTTCTGGGTACACAAGAGACCTGGAGTCAATGCCCGGGAACACACACAGATAGTGTGAACGAGTGTAGAAAAATCTTAAGGTGAGGAAGAGCTTAAAAGGTACCTGAAGCGGTGATCAAACCTGAAGGCACCTGCGGTTGTTGCTAAGTGGCAAGGAAGTATTCCTGGGCTAGACATGAAAAGACCACAGCATCTTGCTCTAGAATCTAAGACTCCCGTGACTTCTTGATGTTTGGAGGGTGAAATCCTGGGAAATCAAAGAAATAATGATAATAATTGAACTGAGTGCCATCTCTGTACTTGACACTGTTCCAGAGTTTCATGGTGTTTATTTGTGTTTTCACAATAGCTTGTCCTATTTAAATCTACCCCATCAAGGAGATGCTGCGGGGAGCTCCATCCATAATTTTCAGGAGTACTTAACGAGGCATGCCAAGGACATGCTAGCATGTTCCATGTGTGGAGAGCTGACGTTTCTACAATGTGCAGTGACTTAGTTCAGGTTACCATGAATCCCATGAATCCCATCAAATACCATGAAAACTGAACTTCGTTGGACGCTAATGTTTCCTCTGTTGGGAGAGTTGGGGAGCCGCAGGCTAAATGCCGGGAGACTTAAAATCACCTCCACAAACGTCGCTGTCCCAGTGGCCGTGCTCTTCCCAGCACACCTCCACCTGCAGCCGCCGAGCCCCGCCCCTCGTCACATTTAAACTACATCTCCCAGAAAGCCTTGCGAGGTCGGGGCTCTGGCCGGAAGTGGGGACCGCGGCATCCGGCCCAGGGGAAAGTGAGTGTCGACTGTTCCCAGTTTTCTTCTGAGTCCCGTGGCATGTACTCTGGTCACCCTTGGGTTAGTAGCCCTGCGGCGTTCGCCCCGGGCGCCCCTCGAGGGGGACGGTCCCCGGGACCCCCGTGAGAAGTGACGGTCCTCGGGACGCCCGTGAGGGTGACGGTCCCCGGGACGCCCGTGAGGGTGACAGTCCCCGGGACCCCCGTCAGGTCCTCCAGACCCCCGCGAGGGTGACGGTCCTCGAGACCCCCGCGAGGGTGACGGTCCCCGGGACCCCCACGAGGGTGATGGTCCAGGCCTCCGCCAAGATCGTGGTCAGCTGGGGTCTGTGGCTGGGATCCCCCTGCCCAGGTTTGGGGGCGTAGTAAAACAAGTGCCTCATCAGATGAGGGTTCACCCAGAAAGGGGATCTTCACCATCCCAGGCATTAGCCCTGTGGAGAGCAGGACCAGAATTGCACTTGGCTGGCTCATTCTGACATTCTTGGGGGACCAGGGCGAATTCCAGTAGGTGGCTGAGTGACAACCAGACAACCAGCTGGAGCCCGGTCTGTGGGCAAGTCTAGGCTGTGGGTTATCTAATTCCTTTAAAGCCCTAAATTTCTTTCAGTTGACTTCGTAGACTAACCCATGTTAAGGCAATCGGGACCAACACTTCATGTGCTTTCAGTCCTTACCCTCCCCAGCCCTGTAAATAGTGAAATCAGGTGACCTTCGATGATCTGGCTTCTAGATGAGTTTTCTATGGAAAAAATTAGTGAGGGAAAACGCGTATACTTTCACTCCCTTCCTCCAGAGAATGCTGCTTGCTTTGCTTTTGCACTGTATTGGTGGAAGTGAATGCCAAATGTTGCAAACACCTGGGGTAGTCACCTGAGGAGAGCCAGCGAGTGACCTTGACCTCTAAACAAAGGAAGCCTCACTGCAGAAACTGAATGATAAGCTTTTATGGATAATTTTAAGAGGAAAGCAACTTAGATGCACTTAGCAGTGCTTCAAAATAGTCCTGAATCCTATTGTTATAATAATGTAATTCAGTTCAGAATTTCAGGATGAAGGAAATGGGATGGTAAATCTAGAGCAACTCAGATGAAATAAATTGTGAAATGCAGAAGTCATTTCTAATTTAATTTGCGAACAGATCTTAAACATGAAGTTTCTTTCATTTCTGTGAGCAGTTTTAGCCTATTTGTAAATGACAGAAACACACAAATCAGAAATATAAACACATATGTTTAGCCCATTGTTACCCTAAATTTTGTCCATATTGCCCTACAAATTTTGTCTAGCCAGGTTGCAGTTTGAGAACCCACAAAACACCAGCAATGACAAATTACGGGCTGTAACCTTTCTGTATACTGGTTCAGTCCCAGACATGGCAAAAAGTGAAAGTTAATAGACAATTGAAGCAACCATTTCATACACTAAAAAAAAAAAAAAAAGCTTAGTGTATGTCCTATGACACGTATTAAGATTTATGGATATATATTGCTGAATTTTTTCACTGAGTTAACAACTGTAATTCACAAACAATAGAGGTCAAAAAGACTTGTGTCCAATGACATACTTCCATCAGATGGGTGACAAGGATAGTACTCAGTCACTGAGCCAATAATGCTGAATTGTGACTTACACATTGAGGTTACACAAAGGATCCTGACTTAACCTACCTCATACCGTGAGCAGACATCAGTACCATATGGATTACAGAATTAATCATGTCAAGTAAACACTGAATTATTTTTATGTGAAATTTGGAAAGCTTTTGAGTAACTGACACTGAGGTCCTAATTTCTTTGAGGCCAGACACCTCTATGTGTAACCACAGAACCAGATTATTAGTCTGCTGACAATGTCTTCCTCTAATTCCATCTGCTTTAACCTGCTCCCCTCTTGCCCACACTCCACAATGAAGTTCCCTCTGCTATACGTTGAATACCCCAGTCCTTCCTATAATCTTACTGGCTCCACATTCCACATGTATGTGTCTGATCAAAGCTGTTGATTATTTTATGAGCCTTCCCATGGGAATAGAAATGGAATTATAGTTCTCACCTGATAATGGTTTTGGAATGCATATTGTGATGATAGTTGACTAGTAATTATCTTTTAAAGGGTGTATTAGTTTGGAAACTCACTACTGTTCTGACATCAGCTCTTAGATCATGCTTATCCATTGACACACACAAAATAATTGCAAATAAGGTTTTTCTCTTATTCTTAAAGGAAGAAATGTCTTCTGTGAAAGGAAGTCCGAGGAGGGCAATAATTTCCGAGCTTCACAGTTCAGCAGCAGAAGGAGATATTTCCAAGTTAACAGTAATACTCAGTCATTCTCCGTCTCTTCTCAATGAAACGTCTGAAAATGGTTGGACTGCGTTGATGTACGCAGCAAGGAATGGACATCCAGATATTGTCCAGTTTCTGCTTGAGAAAGGGTAAACATCTTGGGGCTTTTTCCATATAAAGGGTTTGTGGTGTAATTTCTCTGAAACACATTTACTTTTAATTTTTTTTCTATATTGTTAGACTAGCAAAAAACTTGTTAGCCAGTTTATCATATTAAATAGTAGCAGAATTTCTAAATAAAAGCAACATTTTTCTCCTATGCTAGGGATGAACACAGGGCCTCATGCATATCAGGCAACTGTTCTGCCTGTGAGCTGTGTTCTTGCTAAAACACACTGTTGAGAAATTAGCCCATTATACTTCATAGTACAGTAAATTTATGATTTTTCTCCCAAATAAGAATTGTAAATCTCATTATGACTGCCAAGAACTCTATAGTTTTCGTAGTCCTTTATGGTCATAGAACCACTGCTCTTTCATTTTATAGGTATTTATCCAGAAATTAAAAAAAACAACTATTTCTAACATTTCAGTACTTATGATTATTGCGTAGTTTAACCTTATTGGTAACCATGTAGCAAAAGAAAAAAGTAATCTATAATCACCAAATAGAGGGCTTATGATATATGTCTTGAAGTATTTTATTCAAGTAAATGCAAAAGAAAACTTTTTCTTTTTTTTTTTCTCCTCATTTTTTCTTCCATCCATAGGTGTGACAGATCAATTGTCAATAAAGCAAAACAAACTGCACTGGATATTGCTATATTTTGGGGCTATAAGCATGTAGCTAATTTATTAGCTAATGCTAAAGGTGGGAAGAAGCCTTGGTTCCTAACCAATGAAGTGGAAGAATGTGAAAACTATTTCAGCAGAACACTACTGGACCGAAAAAGTGAAAAGAGAAATAATTCTGACTGGCTAAAAGCTAAGGAAAGCCACCCAGCCACAGTTTATATCCTCTTCTCAGATTTAAATCCCTTGGTTACTCTAGGAGGCAATAAAGAAAGTTTCCAGCAGCCGGAAGTGCGGCTTTGTCAGCTGAACTACACTGACGTGAAGGATTACTTGGCTCAGCCCGAGAAGATCATCTTGATTTTCCTTGGCGTAGAGCTTGAAATGAAGAAAGATGCACAGAACTGCACTGCGGGAGTCTCCGCAGAAGAGGAAGATGGTCTGGTTGCCTGGTTTGCTGTAGGTATTGACCCTGTTGCTGCTGAAGAATTTAAGCAAAGACATGAGAATTGTTACTTTCTTCATCCTCCCATGCCGGCTCTCTTGCAGTTGAAAGAAAAAGAAGCTGGTGAGATAAGAACTCCTCTTACCTATATATTGGTAACAATCAGGTTTTTGAAACCCATATAGATAGAATCCAAGTGCCTTGCCTTTCCAGTAGGGAGTGAAAGCAAGATCTCCTGCATAGTGATAGTAGTTTCAATCAGCCAAGATTAATGAGTGAATCTTAATGTGTGGTGATTTCCTTTGGTTCTTCTGTAAGCCTTTGCTGTACACTGAGCATAGCAGAGACTTCATGGTCTGTTTTCTGAGCCTGGACTTTTTATACCATGATTTAAAAATTTAATTTTATCCAAAAGGCCACTGAATTGTTGCTACTTGATACTGTATGTGTGTGTGTGTGTGTGTGTGTGTGTGTGTGTGTGTGTCTGTGTCTGTGTCTGTGAAGTTTGCATGAATTGAAGGTATGGACACATAGCATAGAAGTAGAGAGCCTTTTTAGAAGAGGATTAGTTTTTGCAGTAGCCCAGGTCCAAGACTGCAGTGCCTTGGATTAAAATGGTGGTAAAAGAGATGGACAGTAAGAAAATGTGTGTGATATTTTAGACTAGAGGTAGAATGAATATGGTTTCATATCTAAATTGGACTACTGTGAACCAGATGGCAAAACCTTGACTCCTTTACAAATTATTTATAATAAATATGGAGAAAAGTTGGGGATCCATGTATTGTAGATGGCTACAGAGATGGGATTAAAGACGCTTGCTCTACAAGTCTGCTGACCTGAGTTCAGATCCCCAACACCGACACAAAACTATGGACATGAGGTGACACACATACCTGTAATTCCAACAAAACTAAGGAGGCAGAGTCGGTAGAATCCAAAGTGAGCGCCAGCTCCTCTAGCCTTCCTAGCACAAAATAACCAGCGTACCCAGACTCAAAGAAGGTGGAAGGAGAGGACCAACATCTCAGCATTATCCTCTGACCTCCAAATGTGTACTGTGGCACATGTGCTCGTGTGTACACATATGCTTACATACATACACACATAGTAAAAATAAATTATGGAGGTAAAGTTAATAGTACTTGTTGATGGATTGAAGTGATGTTTATAATAAAGAAATCAAGAAAACTGCTAGGAAAAGATTGGGTAACTTGACAGTTGTTAACCTTTCTTCATAATAAGGGGTGATAAGTGGAACAAGAAAAGTGAGTCAGACTTATAGTAAAAACCAGAAGTTTACTTTGGGACTCAATAAATTTTAGAGACATCAAAACTTAACCATCACAATGTATATATAAAGCCGGGCGTGATGGAGCACTCCTTCAGTCCCCACACTCGGGAGCAAAGGTAGGAATGAGTTCAAGGCCACCCTGAGGCTACATAGGGAATTCCAGGTTAGCAGGAGCTAGAGCAAGACCCTACCTCAAAAAAACAAAATATATATATTTGCAAGCAGAGAGACAAACACACAGAGTGAAACAGAGAAAATAGACACACCAGGGCCTCTAGCCACTGCAAATAAATTCCAAATGCATACGCCACTTTGTGCATCTGGTTCTATCAAAGTACTGGGAAATCAAACCCAGGTCATTTGGCTTTGCAGGAAAGCCCTTAACTGTTGAGCCATCTCCCCAGTCAGTCCTAGTGTATCTGTTTTTTTTTTAATATTTTATTTATTCATTTTCAAGGAGAGAGAGAGAGAGAGAGAGAGAAAGTGTGCACCAGGGCCACCACCTTGTGGGTCTGGCTTATGTGGGCCCTGGGAAATTGAACCTGGGGTCTTAGGCACTGGAGGCAAGTGCCTTAACCGCTGAGCCATTTCTCCAGCCCTAGTGTATCTGTTTTAATTGAACAAATTACAGTTATATCTAATTTTTTATCTGTAACCTGGAAAACTAAATATTTTACATTAAAAGAAAAAGTACACCTTAAAAATAAATACAAAAGGGATTGATCAAGTAGCTATTCCAGGAACTGTGTGTCTAGTAAAAATGGAAAGCATTATAACTATAAAGTAGTATCGTCACTGTTTTTTTGTTTTTACAACTTGTCTTTGGAGTAAATATCTGGTGCTTCTTTCAAAAGGGGTCGTAGCTCAAGCACGGTCTGTTCTTGCTTGGCATAGTCGATACAAGTTCTGCCCAACCTGCGGGAGTGCGACGCGTGTTGAAGAAGGTGGTTATAAAAGAGTCTGTTTAAAAGAAGAGTGTCCAAGTCTCCAAGGTGTTCACAACACATCTTATCCAAGAGTCGGTAAGCCCTTTCCTAAACAATCAACTCTCAACTACCTGGAATCTTGGGAGATGAGAGATTCTGGAAACAAGTATTTTGTTTGTTTTTGTTTTTGTTTTCTCCCAAGTAGGATCTCCCTCTAGCCCAGGCTGACCTGGAATTCACTATGTAGTCTCAAACTGGCCTTGAACTCACAATGATCCTCCTACCTCTGCCTCCCAAGTGCTGGGGTTAAAGGCTTGCATCACCATGCCTGGCAGAAGTCTTTGAGAAACTAAAATATTTATGTTTTCTCTAAAAGCCTGTTTAACCATTAAGACTGTCAGAACTAAAATATTGTGTCTTTTCATGACTGCACATAGTCATTTCTTAACTTTAGTTATTAAAAACTTGGTTTTTTTATTTTTTTAATATATATTTATTGTCCATAATGAGTTAAATTATTTAGTGGGCAAACAATGAGTTGTTATCCCCAATTCCCTGATGCCCCCCTCCCCCATCCCCAATCAGCTGGATATCCTCCTCCGTGGGTCTTCTGGATCAGTCCTTGTGACAGGGGATCATGGAAAGCCTAGTATTCAGCCAGGTTCTTCTGGCCCTAGTATGTTGTTACTGAGGGGTGCCATGCCTCTGGATAGTCTCCCCCACCACGGCTCTCACAATCTTTCTGCCCCCTCTTCCACTCAGTTCCCTGAGTCGTGGTGGATGAGTATTAAGGCTGCTTTAATATTGTGAGCTTAGGGGGCTTTGTGTCGAAATTGTTGGTTTCTGTCACCCTGGCTTATCCTGTGTTGATTGAATGGCTGTGGCTGTGGGTCCCTTGTTCATCCCGTCATTCTCTGTGGGGCTCCATATGGATCCTCCACGGTATGACTGTGATGGCTCATCTCTTAAGAGAATCTCAACTATAGGCCTACAATCAGTTGGTAGGGTTAGATGGGCCACAACTCTCTCGCTGCATCCTGAAAAATACAAACACAATCTCCATTATTATTGACATATATATGCTTCAAAAGTCCAGCTAGCCTGACTCCTCTTATGCAGGATATGCCTGAATAACTAAGTTCCTATTTAAGTACTCCCTGGAGCTAGGTTCTCCTTCCTATTAGTGTATGTGTTTTCTTTCCTTAGAATTGCTGCTTTCTTTCTTCTGTAGGTTAGTTTGACACATCATCCCTTTAAAATTCTGACAAATAGAATAGAAGGATTCAGAATCATCTGAGAAGGTTCCCAAAGAGGAAAATATAAGGCTTATTGATATCTGGTTTACTGGTTCAAGAGCCTTTTACATTTAATGCCTGGTTCTCAATCATGATTTAGTTAGAATTTGCTGGACTAATAACTTCACTAGAGAAAAACTATTACGTTTGACTATTTTAATGGCTTAAAACTAATTAAAGAGCTGCATTTGGAGCTGGGCAGATGGCTTGGCGGTTAAAGGTGCTTGCTTGCAAAGCCTGCACATTAGTCTTTAAAAACATTTTGTTAAGAACTGGGAAGAAAAGGATAGAGAAATTTGCTGTTATTTGTAAAATAATTTTTGAATTTTCCCATATCCATATATTACATACTCAAACTTTTTCTCATTGAAAAAATAAGACTATGGCCTAGAGAGGTTGTTCAGTGGATAAAGAACTTTCTGTGCAGGTGTGAGGATCAGAGTTGGTATCTCTGGATCGCACATAAAATTAGCAACTTGTGGTGGCTTTCTGTAATTCCATCATGACTATGCTTAGGGTAAGGTAGGATTGTGGGAAGCAGAGATAGAAGAATTTTCCAGAAACTTGTAGAATAGCTAGTCTGTAAAATGTAGAGAGAGGAGAGACCCTGCCTCAAATGAGGTGGAAAGTGAAAACACAAAAATTTTCATCTGGCCTTCACTTGCATATGTGACACATGTTCACTTACCCATATGAATACACATACACAAATGCAAACATGCACCTATACCAAAAAATAAGAATATTCCTAGCATACCTCGTATACAAAATAAATGTGGAAAGATTGAGAATGAGATCAGAATCATCTTCCTTTGACTGACTAACAATAGTCTTCGCCATTTTCCTGAGATTCTCTTACCAGCCATGCTAGAGCCAAAGGAACAGGCTTCTATAAACAAGAGTCTTGATCCTACAAGAGGTGCAGCTTTACATTATGCTGTGAGATGGTGACTATGTAAAATTTGTCTCAGTTATTTTTTCTGTTGTTCATACATTTGGTTTCTTTTAACAGATCCGGTAGTAATCATGCAGGTTATTCATCCAGATGGGACCAAATGTCTTTTAGGCAGGCAGAAGAGATTTCCCCCAGGCATGTTTACTTGTCTTGCTGGATTTATTGAGCCCGGTAAGCTTTTTCTGAATATTTTCCATAACTTTTCAATACAAATTTTAGATAGCATTTGAGCTACATACTTTGATAAATTATCATTATAAAACGGGGTTATTTTCAAACAATATTTTAATGACATAATTTAAACATGATATAATTTTCATATTTTACTGTTATGATAATTTTTATTAATAGTTCAGGATTTTCATTGTGATACATTGCTCTTGTCCAAAGATCTAGGCTTTGCACCTCCCTCCTGTTCTAGACTTAGACTAAACTGTGTGATTGTCCCAAATATAGTAGTTAAACTCTACTGTGCATTCCTAATCCTGGTCATCCTGCTTGATTTTGCCTGCAGCAGGTAGAACTGCCTGAAATAATATGATATTGTCTAATGTTATGTGATATGTCATGTGATATGTGTACAATATCTAGTTTTATTAGAATGCCTTTTCATAAGATCAGGAGCTTCTGTTTTATTCTTTATATATCCCAAACCATCACACCAGATGCCTTGCATGTAGTAGGAGTTCAGTAATTTTTGAAGCAAATGAATGAGAATATCTAGATTAGTAAATATTGAATATCCATTAGAAATGTTAATCTGAGTGCTAGTTAATAATAGGACCGAGCCTGTATAATATCTGTCTCTGTTCTAGGGACTTCACCAACATTGAGTCTTAGGATCCTCATACAACCTTAGAGTGGGCAGTGTTACAGCAGTGTTACAGATGGGCTCTAAGGCACAGGGACTCCCTAGCATGAAATCATTAGTAAATGATAAGGAAGGTTCAGAAACGTAAGCATTTGGCTTCTGGCTTCTTGTTCTTCAACACTGTGTTACCATTAATAGCGCTAAGTCAATTTAACTACTAGATGTTATTCACTATGTAAATGTTCTGCTCTGTGTTTATCCTGCCTGCTGTGAATATTTAGATCATTCCAGAGTTCTATTATGAACATTGCTGCAATGAGTATCTTTCATTGTTTTGTATTTTATACTGTGTGTGTTCTAGAGTTATTTAAGGGATGTAAAGCAGAGTTGCCAGTACATATATTAGCACATTAAACTGTACTGTTGCCAAGTGGTTCTCTGAGTGGTCCTCCAGTTTACATTCTGACCAGGAATACGTGCAATGTTTCATGTTTCTACATCTTCACCAAGTTTTCATTTTCAGAGTTTTTGGTTTTTTTGAGACATTGTCTTGCTCTGTCATCCAGGCAGACTTTGGCCTTGTTCTGTAGCTCAAGTAGGTCTCAAAATAGGAGCAATCCTCCTGCTTCAGCCTCCTAAACACTGGGATTACAGGTATGCCTCCATACCCAGGTTGGCATTGGCATTCTCAGCTCCCATTCATTATAATCTTAAAATTCTTTTTATTATGCTGTGATCTATGATCCTAGCACTTAAGCGGTAAAGGTGACAGGATCAGGAGTTCATGGCCGCCTCAGATACCAGGCCTCGTGTCAACAAAGAACTTAAAAAACTTTAATGCAGAAAAATCCACCAATTCTAAAAATCATGTAATGATGCCTTTAAACTAATTAGTGGTTAATATAAATGAAATAATATATTTGATCTTTACATGTGCAGCCAATGATTCATAGTAGATAATTATATATTTTATAATTTTTAACTAAAATTACTTGTTGACAACTTGCTATTCTATGTGTGGTCATGATACTCCAAAAGTAATGTTTTCTTCACTTACAGTTAGAATTTGGACTCCTTGAAGTGGGATTCTTAACAAAGTGATTTGCAATTATTTGAGCTGTTTGGCTCTCCCAGTGTCCAGTGCGTGTCCTGAGTGAAGTGTTCTTTGCCCTGTTTGATTAGGGGAGACGATAGAGGATGCTGTTCGCAGAGAAGTGGAAGAGGAAAGTGGAGTCAAAGTTGGCCATGTTCAGTATGTCTCTTGTCAACCGTGGCCAATGCCCTCCTCCTTAATGATTGGTTGTTTAGCTGTGGCAGTGTCTACAGAAATTAAAGTTGACAAGAATGAAATAGAGGATGCCCGCTGGTTCACTAGAGAACAGGTAAGGTTCACTTTAATTTCCTTCATCTATTGATTGTTCCCTGACAGCACTGGTTTGGGCATGCAGCAAGGAAGCATATTTTCAGCAAGTTGGAAGAATGGCTATAGCCTGCTCATTATAACTAGATTACAATGTAATTGATAATTCCATATACAGAGTGTCTATTCAATAATGTCCTGCTTTAGCTCATGGAGTGTCTTCTGGGGAGGATGCTTCTGTGCCATTTCAGATTTCAGATGCTGTTTCTGCAGTATAAATGAGAATGTCCACTAAGGAACCTCAGCACTACATGGAAGTATTCATCTTAGACATTTTTTTTATTTGAAATTACATATAGCATTAAAGCAAGTGACTTTCAAAAACACTAAGAATGCTGATTTTTATGCATTTTGAAAATTGAGGCAGAGGCAGGTAGATTCCATGAGTTCAAGGCCAGTCCATTTGAATTAAAGAAAAAATAGACACACTGTGGTAGTAGAACTGGGCCTTTCTGACTATGACTCTATACACTTAATTTTTTTGCTCAGCTCCAAAAGGTAGAATATAGATTGTTTCAGAATTTTAGAAAAGGGAACTGTTGTAATCAATTCCTCATTGCTGGGACAGACACCAGACCAAAAGAAGATTGTGGGAGGAAAGGGTTTATTTTGGGCTTACAAATCCCAGGAGAACCCTATAAGTGGGGGAAGAAACTGGCTCATTTCCATAGATCAAAGCAGAGAGACATCATCCAAAGCCAGCAAGCACCAAACTCCAGAGCTCAGACTGGCTCTAAACACATCTGGACTTAATATCTGCCCCCAGTGACACCCCTTTCCTAAGCAGAGTTCCACCGAGTCTATGGAGTTATGTATTCAAACCACTACATTCTGCCACTGCCCCTCCTAAACTCATGATCACCTCACAAAGCAAATAGCATTTAATCCAACTTTAGTATTGTTCAAAAGTCCAAAGTCTCATCTGAGATTCAAGACTGTCTCTTAATATCAAAACACAACTTACGTTACTTGCAACTCATAATGGCAGAGCGTAAACATTTCCTTCTCTGTAGTGCGCAGCATGGAGAGGCTGGATCAATAACAAATCAATAACCAGTAGGCAAACATCAAACATATGCAGTTCCAAGTGAAAAAAGTCTCAGGATTCCAGTTTCCACCCATCCAGCTGGCGGCTGTTTTGGTCCTGGTATATCCACAACATCTTCAAGTATGCACTACAAATTATGGTCCATCTTCCCAGCTCCATACAGTGGCCTTACTTGCCCTGCAGTATCAGGATTTATCCCTGTTTCCCGCTGTCCCATCTCAGCAGTAGTGACTGGAACCAGTTCATCGTCATACAGTGGCTTTACTGGGCCTCCATATAGGGGCCTATCCCTGCCTCACATTCCTGGCATTCCATGCACTTCATGACCAGTTTTCCTGCATTTTCATGCTTCCAAAACCAGTACCAGGTGTGTTGCACAGACAAATTTGTAAATCCAGAGGGCAGGAAAGAGGAGTTGAGCAAGCCTTATATTTGAAAAACAGAGTACTTCCTCAGAAGTTTTCCTTTAAGTCATATCCTTTGGATGGCTATCCCCCAGGGTACCATTGCCACTGCTTTATTGGTGTTAACTTAACAATTGCGCTTCAGTAGCTAAAAAGTAGTCTCTGTTCCTGTAACTTCAAACTTCCTTGAATTTTTCCTGTGAGAAACCATACATTTTTCATATCTTTTGTTTTATATCTTCTGCCAAGTACACCAGTCTATTACTTTTAAATTCAACCTTGCTCAAATTCTTAGGGCTGGGGATGAATGCAACCAGCCTTTCTACCAGAATCCTAATTCCAACAAGATTCTCCACTTCCCATTTGAAATTTCATAAGCCAAGCCTTCATAGTCCACAATTCTCTCTGCATTTTGCATTTTCAAACATTCACCAGAATAGCCCATAAAACTTTGCTTACTGTACTGTGAGGCTTCTCCAGTCCAAGTGCCAAGTCCTTTCATGTTCTTCCAGCACACAAGTTCCAAAAGACCAAAATGCATATGGTCAGATTCATAACAACCCCAATTTTCTGGTATCAATTCTTCTGTTACAGTCAGTTATCATTGCTGGAACAAACACCTAATCAAAAGAAGCTTTTGCAAGGAAAGGGTTTGTTTCAGGTTTACAAATTACATGGAGTACCATCAGTGGAGTAAGAAACAGGCTCACTTCCATAGACCCAGGCAGAGAGCTATCATCACATCAGCAAGCACCAAACACCAGAACTCAAACTGGCTCTGATAACACCTTAGGGCTAAACTTAAGATCCACCCTCAGCAACACTGCATTACTGGGCAGGGCTCCTCCTGCTGGAGACTCAAGTGGTAAGACTGAGTCTACGGGGCCATACATTCAAACCACCACAGCAAATTTCTCAAAGTTTAGCTTCCGTTTTTAATTGAATTAAATGAAGAGCATATATTTTGCTTTTTCATGACCTAATTTTTATAGACTTTCCAGGAATATTTTAAAAATTGAAGCATTTATTCATTAAAACATTGCAAAATGCTATATTAGCTGGGCCTGATGGTGTATCCCTGTAATCCCAACAATTTGGGAGAGTGGTGGAGGAGGATCACAAATTCAAGGCCTTCCTCAGATACAAAAACTGTTCAAGGCTAGTTTGGGCTATCAAGCAAGTTTAGGGTCAACACAATATATTGAGATGCTTTTTCAAAAGTAAATATCACGGGAAGGGCTGAGGCCACAGTAGAGTGGATTAGCACTTGCTTAGCATGTGTGTGGCTGGGGTTTCAACTTGTGCTTCACAAAATTAAAAAAAACGGGGGAGATGCTGTGTTAAATTTTGCATGTTGAGTATGGTTTTCATCTTCTATTCACTGGAAAGTCATCATACTTAGGTGGAATTATATAAGCACTGAAACAATATGTAAATATTACAGTGTTGAAATCCTCATTTATATCGTGATGGTGTGTTTCAGGTTGTGGATGTTCTCACCAAAGGGAAGCAGCAGGAATTCTTTGTGCCCCCGAGCCGAGCTATTGCACATCAGTTAATCAAACACTGGATCGGAATGAGCCCTAATCTCTAAATCCCAAACATCTGTTGGATTTGTAGTTGACCTTTGATACGACATATTTCTTAAGTGAGATAAGAAATATCAATGATCTTTAGAGTGTTAGAATACAAATTATTTTAGGCTTCCAAAGTATTGTCAAAGTGTTCTTCCCATCATTAACCACAGTATTCAGGTTTTTAGAAACTAGAATATTGCCTCAAATTTTCTTAAATTTGGAGTCAGTCTACAAACATTTTTGCCATGTTTCTAATAGACATCATTTGTATTGATGTATATTCTAGAAATGTGAATAAACCTAAATCCCCGTGCCTCTTGTTAGACTACTCCAAAAAAAAACACTTATTTGAGAGATGAACCAAAATCAATGAGTTTTGAAAATGTGTTCATAGTCATTTCATTATTGTGAAAGGTCTCTTCATTTGTCGGTGTCTGATTTTACTCAGCTTCCCATTGCATTCCACTTACCAGTTCTCCTGTTTTTCTTATTCTAGGAGTGGTGCTGTTATTGTTCCTACTAGTCTGTTCTGATTAAGAATTTCTTTTAACAGTTGACCCTCCTGGTGACCTTAGAATACTCCACTCACAGATGGAGAAATAAAGTAAGAGCAAGAGCACAGGACTATGCCAGGGGCCTTGTCCTTAAATCTAAAACCAATAATCCATGTATTTATATGTTATATATATATAACTAATGTTACTAAGAAAAGTCAAGATTCTCTACTTTGCTGAATTTGAACATTTCTAAAAGGAATTATCAAAGGCCAGATATTAAATCTCAGGTATATTTACATATTTAATATAAAGAACTACATATAGGTTAATTTTTTGAGGATCAGTGTGTCTCTTCTGGCAAACAGATTATATCATAGATGCCATCAATGTTTATCATGCTGATTGATATGTGACACTATCGTTCCAAGCTATTTCAACACAGTCTAAGAAGCTGTGGTTAGTGTATTTTAGAACTGACAGGAAAGTGGATTGTAGTAGTGACAGTTTGTAATATAGACACATTTCTTTTAAGACACATTTGATTAAGAGGTAATTTATAATTATACAAATTTATATATGTTTGCCTATTTACTCTTCTAACTGGAAGAGACCTTAGCATAACATATGTAATGTAGTATCAGTACTCTTATAGAAAAGGGAAAGGAATTTCATGAGTTTAAATAATTTATGAAGGTAATTAATTGTAACAGTCTGTACTATGTAACCCCAGGCTTGATTTGATTGATAATAGAAATAGATGCTATTACCAAAACTATATGTGAAATAATTTAAAAGAAGGGATGGTAGGAAGAATAAACGTAGCTTACCAAATATGTTTAAATAAAATATTTAGTTAACAGTATTTGAAATTTAATATTTTTAAAATAAATTCTCAGATAATTTTAGTAGCAATTAATGATGGCTTATTAGTGTCAGAGTTTTAAACTAAACCAAGATATTCACAGACATTTATATGCATAATAAATTGGAACTCCATAATTATATTTAGAATGATGTGCCTTGATTATTTTGAAGAAAAATTATTTGAGTTTCAGTTTTAACCGAATGTACTTTTCAAGTTGCATAATATGTATAAATAATTGTAAAATTCTAGGAATCCTTAATGCTAGGATAAGAAATAAGACATAGAGTGTCAAAAATATAAATTTAGTTTTAGATACATATTCCTACTCCTGTTATGCTTGGGGAAAATCAGTGAGTAAATGATTGTTTTAATAATCATTCCTGGCTGCTGACTCAGAAGTGAGGCTTCACATGAACAGAAAGAACAAAGAGTAGATGCATAAGTGTCCTGCATGTATTCCAATGGAAATCAAGATAACAATGGATGCATTCTAATGAAATTGATGTAACAGTGCATTAAAATACCTTGTTTTGTGTGTATCTCTTCCTTTTTTTAAAGGAAAAAGTCAAATTTCAAACATCATTTGCTGGGAATTAATGGTATCTATTTTAAAATGGTGCAAAAGTCAAATAAAGTTACTATATTTGGAAAACTGGAAAGATAATCTCTCTTTTCTTTTTTTTTTTTTTTCTTTCTTGGTATATAGTCAAACTATGTAGTCCAGGCTAGCCTCACAATTTTCCTGACTTGGCCTACAGAGGGCATAGATTACTGGTGTGTACCACCACACCTGGTGAAAGAATTAAAATTTGGTTTTGAATCTAGTCATATGGCTCAGTGTTACAAGTGCCAACAAGGCCCAGGGTTTGATTCCCCAGGATTAAAAAACAAAGTTTACTTGAATCTTGTTTTATATATGAATGAATTAATCCTTAGTTTGTGATGCTGTCTAGGAAGTTTGTGTAACCTTTAGGGGTGCCTATCCTGTTAGAGGGAGTGCATCACTGGTTCCTTGAGGGTCTATGGTGCTGGTCTTGCTCTCTACTCCCTCCCTGCTGGTGTAAAGATGTGAGGCCAGTTTCTTGCTCCTGCCTGCTTTCCCCACCATAATAGGTTCTGTCTACTACAACTGTAAGCAGAAATAAATTCTTTCCTTCCCTTAGTTGCTTCTGGTTGAGTATTATGTCCCAGCATTGTTAAAGTAACTGATCCATCAGTATCTTTTTCCATGTCCAGAAAACTCAGACTCCAGAGAGAAGCCCCACTGCTCTCTGAATAAAAAGAGTGACTTGATATACCAAAAGCTCTCTCAACTAAGTAGGCATATCCCCTTTAATTCAAGCTGTTCTCACTCTTGGATGGAGATTCTGTTTTATTTTACACATGGCAGAGAAAATTCAGAAGACCCTAGATCCATCAGTACAACAAGAAAAGATAGCCAACTACCTACCATAAAATGTGCTACCTTGACCACATCTGCAGGGGCCCAAGAGAAGTTTCAGAGGAAGTGTAATATGAGTATTGCTCCCACTGCTCTCCTGACAGAACAGGCACAGACACTGTGGTCAATGAAAACACATCAGAACCATATGGTACAGAGAAATCAACACTAAATCAGATTGCTGACAGACCCTCTAAGGCTCAAGAATTATTGTGGAAGAGTGGGCAGGTAGACTGTAAGAACCACAGGGTGGGTAGAAATATCCTGAGGAAAAGCCTCTTCCCTCACTTAACACCCCCCCCCAGACTGAGTGACCTTAATTACTCAACACTGAAAACCAACATCCATACTGAGGACAACCCTCAGGGAAAGTGGGAGCGGGGAAAGGGGATATCAGAATGCAACCTTTGTAAAAAGTAAATAAGAGCCAAAGGAAGGGGAGAAGTGTTTTGCAACACTGTCTTTCGGACACAAAATGTCTGTGGCTTTCATGACTTCACAGTGGATGATGATGCTACCTACACTACACATGACCTGCATCATAGGAGAGAAGAAAACAGAAGAGAGACTAGCTGGAGAGAAGAAGGGATTCAGGAGAGAGGGAAAAGGGAGGATGGTGGGAAGCAATTATGATCATGGTGTACTGTCTGCATGTACAGAGGCTGTCAAAAAGTTTTTAAAACATGGACAAGTTATTTTAAAAAGACTTCACCTGTTAAAAAACCAGGCTGATCACTGGAATTAACACACCATAGCTAGATGTCATTCAGGGCAGTTGCCTGGGAGGGAACAGCCAGCCAGCAGAAGGCCAAAAGGGAGCAGGGCTGTATGCCATGGCGTGATGGGGCTGAAGCCAGGGCTAGATGCCATTTCAGGGTGGCTGCCTAGGAGGGACAAACAAGCAGAAGGTCAGCAGGGAACAAGGCTGCATGCCACTGTGAGACAGGGCTGAGGGCTGGAGTATTGCAAAAATGAAAAAAACCATGGCTACCATCCCACACTACTATGCCTAGTAAAATCCCTCAGAATGTGAAATAAAAACCTTTCACAATACAAATCAGCTTTATGTTTATATTATCACCAAGCCAGACCTACAGAGAATACTACATGAAATACTCCATAGTGAAGAGATGAACTAACATGCACATAAGAAAAAGAAACAATCAAAACTAGAATGGACATAAAACCATGCAAAAACTAAGAAAACAAACTCCACAAATCCTTCAATATGACAGAAATTAACTTACAACTCAAAATTATAACACTGAACACC
>PVHP010015720.1:0-36980 GCA_004024765.1 Zapus hudsonius | reverse complement strand
AAACTTGGGCCTGTATTGCAGACAGACCCCCAACCTCCGTGGAGAGACACTCTTTCCCCTCTCAGAAGGTGGAGGGGACCGCCTCTGAGGACTGGCTGCTCCCACAGGGAAGCCTCTCAGTTGGCGCCAAGTACCAGGAATCTGCCACGAGGGGATGAAGGTGGAGCCTGAGGTGCAGAGGGAGGGCACAGCTGCTGGCACCCCTGCAGAGCCGAAAGCTGCTGGGAACCCGCGGAAGTTTTGAAGCTGAGGAGCGACTGGGCGGCCCCAAACTTGGGCCTGTATTGCAGACAGACCCCCAATCTCCGTGGAGAGACACTCTTTCCCCTCTCAGAAGGTGGGGAAGACCGCCTCTGAGGACCGGCGGCACCCGCGGGAAAGCCTCTCAACTGGCGCCAGGGATCCAAACCCGCGCGAGGGGACAGAGGCTTGCGCCCTGGGTGCACTAAGCTCAGCCTGTTCTGTGCTCCCGTACAGAGCGGAGAGCTGCCGGGAACCTGCGGCGGTTTTGGAGCTGGGGAGCGATGGGCAGCCCCAAACTTGGGCCTGTATTGCAGACAGACCCCAAACCTCCGTGGAGAGACACTCTTTCCCCTCTCAGAAGGTGGGGAAGACCGCCTCTGAGGACTGGTGGCACCCGCGGGAAAGCCTCTCAACTGGCGCCAGGGATCCGAACCCGCGCGAGGGGACAGAGGCTTGCGCCCTGGGTGCACTAAGTGCAGCCTGTTCTGTGCTCCCCTACAGAGCGGAGAGCTGCCGGGAACCCGCGGGTTTTGGAGCTGGGGAGCGACTGGGCGGCCCCAAACTTGGGCCTGTATTGCAGACAGACCCCAAACCTCCGTGGCCCAGCCCACTCTGTGTTCTCCTGCAGAGCTGAGATCTGCTGGGGAAGCCTGCTGTGGGCCCCAAGCCGATGCCAAGGAGAGGCCGGTGCCCGGGTCTCAGTCCTGCAATGTAACCTCCGCTGCCGCGGGGAATCTGCCCCGGGGGATAATGGCGGGAGCCAGTGGGGGCGGGAGGGCTTGGCCCTCTGCTCCACAGGGGAGCAGAGAGCTGCTCGGGAACCCTGTCTGCTGCAGCCCAGGGGTTCGGGAGGGAGGGAGAGTCCGAACTCGGGTTCGGCCGGTGTCCAAAGCCTGGATACCAGTTGAGGGGGGTCAAACCTTTCAGAGAGTCCTGGCGAAGTTGTTACTCGGTCACCATCTTGCTCCGCCCTCAGAAGGTAATGATTTTAAGTCTGTCTTTAACAACTCCTTGCTGTTATTTTATATGAGAATGTATCTGGATTTCTTTTGCAATAACAGGAGGCCCTCATGTGCCCATTCTCTCTCTCTCTCTCTCTAAGAATTTTTAAAAAATATTTTGGGGGTAATATTTCCACCAATGGAGTTGAGGTCAAAAAATAATGACTATTGTACAGATAAGGTGACTTTTGGAAAATTTGTATGAACATTAGCTATATTTGAGCTAGAATTTTAATTTTTCCTTAATTACCAAACTATTTCTATGATTAGTAAGTATGTTACATAAGTAATACAGTAAAGATAGCTTTTAGCACTTTCTGTATATTAAATATTTTGATTAAATTGACATCATATACTTGTATACAAGATAAAATACATTCATATAATTTAGCATATGGAATAATTGAGTACAATTTAATTATGATATCCTAGTACATCACTAGTAAAAAGTTATTGAAATTATACTTTTTTGGTATTCTTTATTTTATTCTAACATTCTTCCTAATTGGAATAATATTATGTGGTCAGGAACCAGCTGGTATAGTTAACAAACTGGGCTTTTTTTTCTCAACAAACTACTTAAATAGAAGGATTTTAAAGATGACTTATGGAAACCCATCTCAAATGTTTTATTTTTATTTTTTAGATTTAAGGAACAAAATTAGTGTAGTTGACTTACAAATTATGTCTTTCCTTGCATTTGTTATTAAAAATGAATTACTCAAACAATTAAGGCTCAAAGTCAAATTTTCTGAACCTCATTCCATCACACTGATGCATTATGAGGTCTGAAATGTACATCGCTCTTGTAGACAAGCTTCACAGTAAGCTCAGAATTGAATGTAATATCTTAAAAATGGCTCTAAACAAGTTGTGTGATATAACTAACTCTAGCAGCATGTCTTTTTATCCACAAAGCAAAGCTGAAGACCACTTTGCTATTAACATAATATTTCATTAAGAAGCATGCTGTTCACTTGGACTGACGTTACCTTTATGTCCGCTTTCTTATCCCTTCTCAATTGATAACTATGTGGTGTTACCATATGTAATCTTTGTTGTCAGGACAGAATACTTGTTTTGTTTTTATTCTAAGCCATTAAATGATGTTAAAATGTTGTGTTACATATAATCATTTAAATCATTGGATCTTTTAGTATTTTCCTTTAATGGAGCATCTATGAAATTTGTTTTTATCTTATATTCATTAGAGATAATATTTTGTTTGAAAATATCTTAGAGGTCTTATTTAGTCTCACCATTAATGAAAACTATGCACATATTTTAACTTGAAAATGTGTACGTGTATACGTGCATGTATGTATATGTATGTGTGTATATATGCATATGTGTGTGTCGGTTTTCCACAGCACATTTGTGGAGGTCAGAAGAAAACTTGTGGGTCTTGTTCCTCCTTTTGAATAAGGTTTTGTTTTCTTTCAGTTATTTTGCCACTTCGAAGACCAGAGTAGCTGGCTCACAACTTCAGGATTCTCCTGACTCTACATCCCATAGCTGGAGTTATATTATTATTACACATGCGTGTGCCACAGTATGTCTTTATATGAGCTCTAGGGATCTGATCACTGGGCATCAGACTTACACAGCAAGCACTTTTAGCCACCCAGTCTCCAAATTTCGTATACTTAAACTGCGATAATCAATTAGTTTTCACTTGAATTATTTAGATGTGAGTACCAAAAACAACTTGTAAAATAGGACAAATTACTAACTCTTAGAAAAGACTTTAAGAAATAAGACTTTATATGCATTGACAATAATATTTTACATTAATTCAGTTATTTTGTATATAGTTTCATTTAAAAAGCTGAAGTTATTTTCTGTATTAAATAAATCCTCTTTTGGTGAATATTATAAAGAATAAGTAGAAGGTGAAATGCATCCTATTAATCATGGCGCATTATCCATATGTGCTGTCTGCCTATGAAGTGTCTTCCCTCAGGAAGCAATTTGCAGTTATGATTCGTGTGAACTGAGTTCAGATATTCAGAGTGAAACTGAGCTGAATGATTGACAAGCATTTAAATCCAGAATGATGTTGATCAATAATTATGGGTCTGGAAAACTACAGCAACCAATATGTTAGTAAAGCACTATCTTCAGAAAAATTAGAATTGAGAAACCAACTCATGTTATGATGCAATTAATGCAAATAATTGCACCATTGTATGTTAGAAAATGAATGAGATTTATCAAAATTATTTCAGATCCTTAGTTAAAGCATAGATGCTAATTTTCAAAATGACACATTCTGCAATAAGGAAATCTAAGAAAAAAAATCAAATATTATCTCTAACTATTGAAGTCAGTTTTTTTGCTCTGACCAATAAAATTTCTGCCATTGGAGATTTATATTGATAATCCTGATTTGATTGCCAGAATATTAAATCAGTTTAGCTACTTTTCATTAAAATTAAAGATATACATGAAAAAATAAATTTTCCCCCTGTGCCTGTGGATGGGCATGCCCCGCCATGGTGCAGGGTACAGGCCTGTGTGTCCTCTCCTTCTTTCCTTGAGAAAAAGTCTTTCATTGCTTTTCTGCTCCATGTGTCAGTCTAGATGGCTTCTGGATTCTCCTGCCTCCTCCTCTCCTTCATTGCTTTAGGCTCTTACCACTTTGTCCCTGAGTTTACATAGGTGCTGGGAATTGAACTCAACCCAGCCCAGCAGGCTTACAATCAAGCACCATTTACCACTAAGCCATCTCCCAATCCTTCTTGATCTATTTTAATTAGCTATACTAAAGGGAGAGGATAGGTGAGTGATATCCTGATATAAGTACAAAACTAGTCAGTGGTTTAATCACCTTTACATAATACTTAAATATGTATATGTTAATGTATTGCCATATATATTATATACTTAATCTACAACATAAGCAGATTAGAAGACTAAGGGAAAGTAACATACCCTTACAGCAAATTTATTAGAACTCTATCTTGAGAAACATTTTTATTCAACAGTTTGTAGATCTTCAAATCATCGAGAATCCATAACTTATCAACTCTGGTTTCTTTTAAATATTTGCAAGTCCTAAAAAGTAGAGAAGCATATCATTTGTTTTCCAATTAGTGCCTGAAGATGGCATCAGGTGACACCACCTTCCCAGATACACAGCTTGTTTCTAGACCTGGTTCATGGCTTCCACAGATTAGCATAGCCTTTCTGCCTTCTTTTTCCATATCAGTTCTCATATGTCCCACAGCCCTGGTTGTATCACTGTCCCCACAGTCACAGAGCCATATCCTTGAAATTCAGAGCTGCCTGAGAGAACCAGGCTTCCATGTTCTCCACTGAAAGCATCACCATGGAAGTCCTAAGAAAGACTAGTGTAGTCAAAGCCACAGCAAGGAAGGCTGTGTTTTCCCTAGAGCTGTGCAAGATGTAAGGGGATAGAATCCGTGAGAGGCAGGAATCAGGCCTGGTTCAATGAGCTGTAAGTTTTATACTGACTAAGAAGAAATTCTAAATGATAACCAGCATGTGGGTTTGACTGTGGGTGAAGAACAAATGTTCTCGTATTTGTTTACCTCCATGACTGTCTTGGTTTCTGTATTTTTAGGTTTTCAACATGGAAGTTTACCTGAGCCTATTATCTAATGATCCCAGGCTATTAGAGCCTGGGAGAAAGGTAATTTACAAACAAATACTTTAGGAGATTGTTTTGAAAAGAAAACAGTTGGTGTATTGTCAAGAAATTACAAATGCATGTGGCATGTTGTGATAGCTATAATACCCTGTAGAACTATGGTTTTGGGGAACAGCACTTAACGTTGAAACAATGGTATATTTCTATTCAAAATCTTTATGATTCCTTACTTCATAAATAGGCCAATTAAATTCAGAGTTGCTATAAATTCATTCACTGAACCAATGAAAACCTGAGAGGTTATGATTCTGTCTTTGAAGAGGAAGATATTAAGCTGCATTAAAATTAACATTTCTGTGTCCTGAAGATCGATCTATAAATGACTGCAATTTATTTTGACCTCAAACACCAGAATACTGAGCCAGAAAGAGCTCAGTGTCAGAAAGATGAGCTGACCCAGAGGAAGCAGACAGAACCCTGAAGTTGGCATCCGAATTGTGTAGTGAACAACATCTCGGCTTGCACCTGGCACTCTGGCTCTTCTTGCTGACACTGATACTGGAAACTGACACATGGTATTATTTATCAAAGTCTGGATGGATAAAGGTCCAACCTAGAAGACAACGCTATCGGGGTCAGCCTGTAATTATCAGGGCAGGTGTCTGAATTTGTGTTGACCCCAAAATAACAGTCTCTGTATTCATTTGATCATCCCACGGAAAGAAATTTGCAATAAATATAAAAATGATTGTTTAGCATGAAAAACATCAAATCTGGGCTGGAGAGATGGCTCAGAGTTTAAGGCTCTTGTCTGTAAAGCCTGACAACTAGGGTTTGATTTCCCAGTACCAATGTAAAGTCAGATGCACAAAGTGGTGCATGCATCTGGAATTGTTTGCAGTGGCTAGAGGACCTGGTTCACCAATTCATTCTCTCTCTCTCTCTCTCTCTCTCTCTCTCTCTCTCTCTCTCTTTTTGCAAATGAATTAAAAGAAAAAAAACATCAATTTCACAGAATCCAGTAACGATTAATCATGGCTTAGTGGACATAAGATGGACAAAATCATAATTATAAATATAGGAAAGTATAATAACTTCTCAAATGTGTTGCCATTCTTACCAAATGTTTGAAAATATTTGGTATAGTCATAACTGTAATAAATAGCATTCATACAGTCTTTCTGATGCTATATGAAACCTGTTCTGTGTGCTCTATACATCTAATATCTACATGGTAGATATACTGATGGAGAACATCTCCAATATTCATATTCCTGTGAGTTCATACCTTGATTTTTGTCCCTTCTGACTAGTAGCTCACAGAGCTAGTGATGCTATCCCATTGCTATGAATGTATTATTTAAAAATCTGAGTTTCCTCTCTCCTCCCTCCCCTTCCTTCCCTTCCTCTACTCTCTCTTGGTATTTACTCTTTTCTTTATCTCCCTCCATGATTCCTTGTGGTAACCAAGCTTCCTTATAGGTACATCTCTCTGGAAAGATTTATTAACAAAAGAACAGAATCCTCCATTCAATAGCAAAATATATTAATGCCTCCAAACAATCATGTGAGTTGTGTCAACACTGGGTTCTTCATGACAGAATTCTAGCCCAGGTTGACAACTTGGCTGTAACTTGTTAGCAATTCTGACCAAGAGGACACAGCTGGGCACTCTTAGACACAAGCCATGAGAAATTGAGTGAGCTAATATGCTGTTGTATTAAGCCTGCTTATTGTTATACAGCAGTGATAAGTAATACATCCAATAAAATTGGGAAAGGTATTTCTTGTATTCTCAGTAATACATGCTAAGTTTTCTTTTCCAATAAATTGTTTCAGCACCTTCATTATATATCAATTGCTTATATGTTCGATTTTTGAATGTTCTGTTGTGTTGATCCATCTTTGTAATTGCTTAGTCTGGATTAAATGTGGTACAGTAAGTTCTCCAATGCAGTTGTTTAATATACTATAAAACTATGCTGTTCTTTTATCATTTTGTTATATATTTTATGGTAGAAATCTTGTAAATTTTTTTTTCGAGGTAGCGTTTCGCTCTAGCCCAGGCTGACCTGGAATTCACTATGTAGTCTCAGGCTGGCCTTGAACTCATGGCGATCCTCCTACCTCTGCCTCCTGAGTGCTGGGATTAAAGGCGTGCGCCACCACGCCTGGCTTCGTAAATCTTTTGCTAGATTGTTTTCCCCAAGTAACTTTTGGATGTATAAAATATTCCTGACTAAATTAACCAATGTTTTTTCACTTTTCCATAATGTGACTTCCACTATCATTTATATTTCTTAATACTCATTATTATTTAAAAATAATATTTGAGGGAAAGTTATCACATTCATGATCAACTATTAAGAGTGAAATATGAAACCTTTTAATAATTTTTAAATATATATTTATTGTCCATAATGAGTTACATTATTTAGTGGGCAAACCATGCGTTGTTATCCCGACTTCCCCAATTCCCCCCCTCCCCATCCCTGATCAGTTGTATATCCTCCTCCATGGGCTGTCTGTATTAGTCCTTGTGGCAAGGGATCCTGTATATCTTAGTACTCATCCCAGTCTTCCTGGCCCAAGTGTGTTGTTACTGATGGGTGCTATGCCTCTGGACCATCTCCCCCACCATGGCTCTCACAATCTTTCCGCCCTCTCTTCCGCTCAGTTCCCTGAGTCGTGGTGGGTGAGTAAAAAGGCTGCTTTAATGTTGCGAGCTTAGAGGTCCTTGTGTCGAAAATCCTTGGTTTCTGTCTCATTGGCCTATCCTGTGTTGATTGAATGACTGTGGTTATAGGTCCCTTGTTCATCTGTCATTGTCTGCTGGGTTCTCTATGGATCCTCCACAATAATTTCCATACATTAATCTTATTATTTTGATCATAATCTGCTCCCTCCACCACCCCCTTCCAAAGAGCTCCTTTTTCCAAATAATCCCTTTTCTATTTTGATGTCCTTCTTTTATCTGTCCTCCTCTATCATCTAGGATCACATGACGACAGGCCCAATATAGTGCAGATAACGACAGCCACTGTGAGGTCATCAATGCCATGGCCACTTTCTGTTTGGAAGACAGCATTCCAAAGCACTGCTTCCCTTTCTTTGACGCCTATATTCTTCCTGTCACCTTTTCCATATTGTTCCACAAGCCTTGAAGAGTATGATAGAGATATTTCATGTCACTTGTTAGCATTCTGATTGGTTGTGCATATCCCCAGCAGTCACTGCCATCTGCAAAGATGAGATGCCCAGACTAAACTCTAACCAAAAATAAGAGCCTAACTTATATACCTATAAACATAAATATTTAGAAGGCAATTTTTAAAAATATTTTATTTATTCATTTTCAAGGAGAGAGAGAGAGGGAGGGAGAGAGAGGGAGAGAGAGAGAGAGAGAGAGAGAGAGAGAGAGAGAGAGAGAGAGAGAGAGAGAGAACACCAGGACCACCACCTTGTGGGTCTGGCTTATGTGGGTCCTGGGGAATTGAACCCAGGGCCTTAGGCACTGGAGGCAAATGCCTTAACCGCTGAGCCATCTCTCCAGTCCCTTAGAAGGCAATTTGATAGATGCAACATATCAACTGAGCCAAAGAACAGTAAAGCTTCCCTCCTAGAACCTTTCCAGCACATGATTTCGACTAGGTTTTCAATTACAGGTAAGAATTCCCTCCTACAGAGCAGCCTCACACCAATAAAGAGCAACTAATGACCCCAATAACAGCCACGGTGCTATTGGACCAATGGGAACATTATGCTGCGTTGATCACAGGAACCACTGCTGGTTGAGTCTGTTGATTTTTCCCCCTGCATACCGAATGACACTTTCCAGCAGTATGACAGCTATCCATTAGGAATGATATTTCAACTGAATTTCTAAGTGTAACACAACTGAAGTAAGTAGTGTCTACATCAATAGTCTCTTGCCATCAAGTTCTGGTGGGAAACCAAAGCATTAGGCTTTCTTGAGCAACAATTTACTAGGTGTCCAGCCCCAGGCATCCAGACTTTCCTTTAACATCTTACTGGTTCTGGGCACAGCATTCTCCCTGCCCACAGTGTACTTCTACCCAAACTCTCATTTTATAAAATTATATTTTAGGTAACAAAGAAATGAGTTTCATATGGTTTACTCGTAATGTCTACAGTTTCGTTTACCCCCATCATGATTTGATCCAGGTGTCCCCCACAGACAAATGAATGTGTTCTGATTGATCGATCCTCAGCTGATGGCAATTCGGGAATTAGACCCTCACTAGAGCTGTGTTGTTGGGGCGGGCTTATGGGGGTTATAAGCCACCTCCCCCTTGCCAGTATTTGGCACACCTTCCTGCCGCTGTTTAACAGTGCTGTGGCAGAGGTGATGTCCACCCCTCTGCTCATGCCATTGTTTTCCCTGCCAGGATTAAGTCTCTTCTTGAGTCCGTGTACCATAATAAAACCAATCTTCCACAGGGCACTTTTTAATGGGTTCTTTCTGCGCAGCAACTAGAATGCTGACTATGACACCCCCCCTTAATCTCACTTCTCCTCCATCCCCCTCTCCTGACCTCACATAGACCTTTCCTCTGGAGTATTCTGGCCTCCTACCCTCAGATCTTCTTTGCCATCCTCGAACACACCATGGCTCCTAGTGCCACAATGAAAATGTGGCACATACTCATTAAATTTACCTTAAAAAATCCATTCCTATTTCTGTTGCTTTATTGTGTCTGCGTGTGTTTGCATGTATTTGTGTGTACAGGTAAATATGTGTGTGACAGGGCGCATGCCTTTGTGTAAGAGGCTAGATGACAACCTCAGTGTCATTCCTCAGGAACATCATCAGCTTGTTTGAGACAAGGTTTCTGATTGGTAGGGGATCCACTGTCCTGCGTCTCCCCAGTTCTGGATGTCACCCAGTGAGCTTCTCACAGGGGTCTGACATCACCTCAGATCCCCATACTTGCGTGCCAAGCACTTACTGACTGAGCTATGTCCCTAGCTCTCCCGGGCTGTTCTTAAGTATATTTTAGTTCTTTTTCCAATCTGTGTTTTCAATAATTCCATTTTCTTTTTATAATATTGAGGTCTAATATTCGAGGATAATTTACTTACTCCTCATGCATAAATTGGAATTTTCACTGGTCTGAGAATTGGTATTGGGTGTCAGTTATGTAGGATTAGGAAAGCAATGAAAAAACAATCCACCCTTCATTCTGTGAATGTTAAAGGCCACAAAAGGAATTGGAGTCCAGGGCTGGAGTCAGGAAGTGGCAAGTGAGTCCACAGGTAGAAAGAATCCAGTCAGCACACTGGGAAGGTTGGGAACTGAGAGTGGTAGGGCACAGCCACCAAGCTAGGGGAATCTCAATGTCTCAATGCCGGCAAGAGTTCAAAGAAAGAAGCTGTCCCAGGTAAACCGGCTCACTGATGACTGCCATTGCTTCCTTTAGTGGGTGACAACTGCTCACTGTGGTAGGCCTTCACCTTTCCGCTTTCCTTCTTCATGTGAACGCTCACATCTCCCAGGACAGGCTCTCAAAGCACCTACGAACAGACTTAAACTGTCCGAGTAAACAGATAATTTTACCAAGATGCCAAGGGAAAAATTCTAACTAAAGAATGTGCATTGTGATGTCATTTTGTTTAAGCCACTAGGTTCATGAAGGGAAGATGGAAGTGAAAAGTCATTCATCAGGAAATCCATCTTTGTTTTGTGCTTATATCATTGCGCTCAACTGTTTTCTTTAGTTAGCAGTGGTGTGCTCCTACTTCATCAGAGGACTTTACAACATGACCGGTGAGATGTCCATAGGAACCCTGATGCCATACTGGACCAGCAGAAGAATGCAGAAAGTAGGCTGCCACACCTGTCACCTATGATCACTGCTGTACTCTGCTTTCTCTTTCAATGCTGTGCTCCAGGCATCTCAGGACACAGCAGAGACCCACACATCTTCAGTACTTCCTGGCAATTTTATGGGCATTTGCTTTCCCATAAGAATTAGGTCAAAATGATTTAAATTATATTGTAAAGTCTCCCACCATATGTGAATGCTTTATGAACAGGCATAAAAGTATTGTAGATGCACCTTGAGGTTTTAGAGAAAGTCTGAAATACATTTGCTTGAGTTATAAGAAATGTGTTTATTGTTGAGCTTAATTGGCTTTATTCTTTGATTTAAAATAAGTCAATTTTGGCCCCTGTTAGCTAGCCAGCTCAACTTTTAATTTCACACTTTATTGACTTCTATTTCTTGCTGTTGTCATCAGTTTGACTATTTGTTATATTTGCTATGCTTGGTTAACAGCTATTTACTTTGGCCAGATTTCCAGTGCTTCAAGCAGGTATCTTTCCTGATATAGTAAATATATTGTGTTCACTCATTAAATCAAAAAGGTAATAAGTAGTACTGGGGACAAGAAAGTTAAAACATTGCACATCAGATTGTAGCCTTATAATAACTTATTATGGACTTAAGAACATGAGACCAATTTCAACCTTTTCAAGTACCTTTACTTGCTGTCATAGTCAGTCACTTGCCGCTGGGATGAATCTTCAAATCAGGCACAATTTGGGGGAGGAAAGTATTTATTGAAACTACAGAATGAGGGGAATTTCCGTAACAGCGAAAGAGGTTGGCCCTCTTTCACAGGTCCGAGCAGAGAGAAAAACCCATCACCATATACACAGAACAACACATAGGCAGGAGAGCCAAGGAGAATTTCTTCCCCTTTATATAGCCTTAGGGTGGGGTCTTGCAACCCTTCCCCAGACTTAATGGCTTCCAGAGTCTCTGGAATTTCCTTCTTGCGTGGCCTACACAGGAAAGGATGTTTACTTCCAGCTTCTTTGAGCTTCTTACATCTTGCCCCTTGCTGAGAGGCTGCCTTCCTGTAAACATCCAGAGACCCACCCAAGATAATTAAAAAGATCAAATTGACAACAAAAGCTAACCATCACACTTGCAAACTGCATTCTTCTGTAGATTAAGATGATGGGATGCTAATTGTTGAACAATAATAACGAGGTCTCTAATTAAAAACAAAAAAGAATGCTTATAGATGATGAGTTCAATTTAATAAAGTTTTTACTTTTGATTAAATTGGCTATGCTGTATTCACACCATTTATAAGTCTTTAGTACAAAGGTTGAAATAAAAATATCAGTTTTGCTAGTAATACGTATAAAATGTGGTATTCTGATATGTTGTCACTCTAGACATACATATTTAACATCGTATGCTTTAAACTGAACTTCCAAGAAAATAACCACTATTCAAATAAATGACTTGAGCCCACCCCAAGAATACATATTTTATTCTTCTGATATATAGCAGAACAATATGGCCATATGTGCTAGTATCCAACAACCTGTTCTGGCTTACATTATAAATGTAGACTGCCATAGTCATTTTGGAGATTTTCTACAGAGAATGATTTGAAGTCCCTCACTTGTGTACAATACTTCAAGATAAAAAAATAATTGAATGGAAATATAAAATATCTCCTTCTCCCAGTGGTGTTTCTCAGGCTATGAGAACATTCTGAAATCATTTTAATGTATGGCCCAATAGTTGAGCAGTTCTGTAAATCTAGAGGGTGGGAAGGGAAGAGAGATGCAATGCCAAAGTACAGAGTGTCTCTGCAGTGATCCAGATTTTGTCTCCTTGTGCGTGTGAAGGGTGAGGATGCACGTGGCAGCAGGTAGTATAGCATTATGAACATGCTTCATGTGCCATTGTAAGTGGCAGGTGCCTTGGACGGTGTTGAGGAATCAGTGATGGAGTTCCTTGACTCAACAGCATTCTCTATCCTGAAATCCTTGTCCCCAGATGATCTCAGATGAAAATGCTCTCAGAACAACTACTAAGTTCTCAATTTGCCTACATAGTTTTAAATGTGTAGTCCTCAAATTAAAGTTGGGTTTTGTCTGTTGCCAAAATCTCTTCTGCAATTTTGAGTTTTGCCGTTCTAATTTAAAGATAACTACCAATTATATAAACAAATTTTATGTTTAAATTTGAACTTGATGTGTTTAAGAGGGAAAAAGTTACTAACCTAGGACAACCTGATACCTGAAATGTGTCAGCAATAGGCAGCTGATGGTACCGGGAGGGCAACTCCATTCTCATTTTCATAATTACACCATTGTCTTATCATATTACTCCCACACCAGTCATTGTTTGCTACCAATTTGAGACTGAACTGGAGTTTACCACAATTCAAAAACAGGAGATAATTCATCTTCACTGTATTAGGAAGCTTCAGAGAAGCTAGATGAAAGGCTGTTGTAGAAATGATGTGCAAATAAACAGCTTTTATTGTTTTCCCTCAATAGATTCATTTTTTACTTCTGAAAAATATTCTCATTATATATCTAGTCTTTTAAAAATGCTTATTTATGCATTTGTCAGGAGAGAGAGAGACAGAGACAGAGAGACAGAGAGGAAGAACGGGCATGCCAGGGCTTCCAGCTACTACAAACCAACTCCAGATGCGTGCACTACTTTGTGGATCTGTAATAATATGGGTACTGAGTAATACAACCAGGGTTTTTTGGCTTTGCAGGCAAGTGCTTTAACTGATGAGCATCTCTCCAGACCTAATATAGCTCGTCTTTTTGTGCTCTTCAAGATATCAGTAGTTTGCTTGCTAGAAAAACCTAAATATTTGAAAGCTTCTTATATCATGTTAACATTAGAAAAATATTATTGACTCAATTCTGTAAAGAAGCATAGCTTTATTAAATCTCTTTTGTAAGCCTGAAGGCTCCTATACTATTAAAGAGTTAAACTTTAAGTCATAAAATGTGCAAGAACCACTTGAGAAGAAATTACTGACTAAATAAAACATAAATTTCTAACACAGTCTTATTACTCAGTCTTCTTAGTTCCCTGTGACTCCCAGGAAACTGCTTAATCTCTGCTCTTTCATGCTCATGCATTCTGGCTATATTTATCCTGCTGTAGACTTAGGCACCTTTCTTTGTTTTTATGTGAGAAGGCTTAACACTGGCATCATATCCACAACAGAGAGAATTCTCCAAACACCTCTTGACAAACAAAGATGTAAAGGCTTATGCATAACCCTAAGTACCCTCTTCTACATAGGACACCAGAGCAACTGAGGATATTAGGAAGGCAAGTGGTACACTCAAAAAGCTCTGTTGTGAATAATGTGTAGCTCACAAAACCCTTGTCCGAGAGAATATAAAAAGTAAAATGTTATTTTCAAATTATAAATAGCCATTTCTTTTTAAATATACATAATGAAATATAAAATGCCCTCATTTATATAGATATTTACATTAGCAATTATATTGCTATAAAATTTCTTCAGATATTCATATTTTCATAAAATCAGATTAAATGCATTATAAAATTTGAATATTTGATCAATATTGTGGTGTAGCTCAGAATTAATGTATGTACCCTAATCATATGTCTCATGTATTCTGACATTACAGAGAAAGGGCATATATAAGGAAAATATGTCTATTTTCCTTAAAAAAAAACTATTGTTTCATCTTTCAGTGTAGTTTGTAGAAAGCTATTCACCAAACTGAGAGGTATCCTAAGAGCTCAGGAAGAGTTTCAGGCCATACATCATATAGATTCTCTCCTTCCCGATAACACCTCTTTCAGAATATTTCTACATGCCTCTTAAGTTTTTTTTTTATCAGGTTTATAGACCATGTCATAGATAACAAAAGCAGGTAGTTTCTCAGTCTCCTGAGTATTCTCCACATCATTGAAATCCAGGGAGTGATATAGGCAAGCAAACTAGATGTTTAATCAAAATGAAAATGACCTAGTCTACCTAACATAGTCTTCAGATAAAATCATTGCATGCATTCGTATTATAAAAAATAAGGACAGTGAAATAACATCTCTCCAGAATTTAGCATTATTTGCTACTGAATAAACTTCTCCCTTTTATTGCTTGGTCCATATCTATAACTTACATAATTCCCAGAGGTTAACCTGTGCAGACTTGCTGAAGCATGCCTCCTTTAATGAAGGAATTTGGAGCTTCCTGTAGAAACCTTGCAGCAATTTAAAGTGTTTGACCAGAGCAATTACCCATCTCACACATCACTTTTCCATTAAAGATCCCTTCACTGCTCATTAACATCAGCCAGGCATGGCATGCAAATCCTCTGTAAGAACTTACAGGAATTTTCTCTTTTACTCTGAATGTTTCCAGAAAATGATGTTCTTTTTTTATTGTCATGGCTTGGTTATGTATAGGAATACCCATTCAAATACATACACACACACACACACACACACACACACACACACACACACACACACACACACATACACACACGTACCACTAAACATGGCATAGGTTCAATGTGTCATGAGGCATTATTTTACTAGAAGATGGTTTTAACTTCTGAATGGAACTTATTTTAAATTCTTATTTTTTGCTTTAGCCTGTTTTGCTGTTGTTTATTTCTTTGTTTGTTTGTTTGTTTGGTTGCTTTTTAGAGGTAGGGTCTATAGCCCAGGCTGACCTGGAATTCACTATGTAGATTCAGGCTGGCCTCCAACCCATAGCAATTCTATTACCTCTGCCTTCCGATTGCTGGGATTAAAGGTGTGAACCATCATATTGGGCTTTTTTGTAGGTTTTGATTAAACAAAATCCCATAATATTTTTTTTACATCCAGTATGATTGTGTATGTGTGTGTGTGTGTTACTGTGATTGAATCCAGGGCCTTATAAATGTATACATCTTAGGCAGCTGCCCTGCCAGTGGACTACATCTCAGCCCCTCAAAAGTTTCAGCAACACAATTTTAATAGAAATAGCTTTCATATAAGTCTCATTTTCCAATATCATACTTTATGAGCATTTTTTCCTACTGCCATTATTATTCATATACATCAAAAGTTCTCATTATTGTGATTCTCAAGTCCCCAACCAGTCCGAGGTTGCAGTCTTCTCGGGAAGCAGGTCCCTCCAATAACTGGGACCTGGAGTTGCAGGTCTGATAATTTTTCATGGGGTTTGGTTTCCCCCAGTCATTGGATCCTTCCAACACTGAACAGTGGATCAAAGAGATCTACAAGGTCCCTAACACAAGAGACAGGTTTCTGTCAAAGCTCTTGAATACCCACCCTTAGGCCAAAGGTAAGAGCCTATTGCTGAAGAAACCACAAAAAGTAAGTCATCACACAACACTGAGAGACACTGCAAGATCCAGAATGGTGTCCAGTACCCAGATGGTAGCAAATGCAATGCCGGAAGGCACGACATAAGCTGCCAGGGGAAATCGGTCAATGAAATTTGGAGAAAGCAGAGACCATGTATTCAAAATGCAGACTGTTGCCATGAGAAGGCTGAACACACTTCCTGCTAAGAGAAATCAACAGACCAAGAAATGATCACTGGTACAATAGAGGTGCCAAACAGGTGGGGGGTGGTATTCAACAGCTTTTTAATTGGCCACAGAAATCCACTCAGTGACAAGGAACCCTTAACTGGAATTGGTACTCTGGTCGAAATCCTACAGGAACCAAAAAATGGGGCTCCAAAATGAAATCCCCATTACCAGAGAACTACAGAGAGGCTAATCTCAACAGAATTTTGCCAAATTAGGAATACTGAGCTCACTCTCTGATGGAGATTCTGTTTGTATTTTTCAGAGAGCTGTGGTCATGACAACTCCACCAATGAGTCGCAGGCCAAAGGCTGATATCCCAGCTGAGATGAACCACCCCAGGCCCATCGTGTAGGCACCAAGTGAAACACTGGAGACAGTGATGGGGCAAGAAAGAGACCTATAACTACAGCCAATCAGTCATCCCAGGATAAGTCAGTGAGACAGACTCCAATGATTTCCAACACAATTTAAAATAGAAACATAGAGACTCTTAAGGCCGCAACAATAACAATGAAACAGACTTAAAACTCACCCTCCATGACACAGGGAACTAAACTGAAGAGGGGGTGGAAAGATTGTAAGAGCCATGGTGGGCAAGATTACCCAGCAACATTGCCCCCTTCAGCTACAATTCATAAAGTGGGGGGACAACCTTGTTGCCTCCTGTGCTATCCATAACCCCTTGCCACATGGATGGATCCAGTGTGCCCACCGAGGTGGATATCCAGTGGATTGGGGGAAGGAAAATGTGAATATAAGCACAATATTTACTCAATCAATGTATCTAATTTTGGGCAATAAAGACAAAGAAATAAACAAAATAAATAGCAAGTCCCTCAAACCGGAAGGCCATTGATCAACTCAGCTGGACAAAGTGAACTTGCCTTGAGAAAGCTGCCTTTCCATTCTAGTTTCTATTGGGAAATCTTCACAGTTTAAGTACAGCCACTCAAAATGAAGAAGGAAAAGGAAACAAAGGTTTCCAAAGGAGAAAATGAATGCTAAGAAATTAAAATGTTTACATTATTTTAGGTACAAAGTATATTATTGCTTCTGCTGACATGAAAATAACTTTGTTTTAAGTTTTCCACAAATTTGAAGAGTCATGGAATACCATTTAATAATACAATGTGTGCGTCAGGGAAGTTTATATTTATATACCAGAGTATGGATCTTTAAGCTGTAGAGTTTGAAAGATATTTCATAATTAATCTGCGTCTCATTGTATTCCAGTGTTCATTTCAGTGGTCATCAGGAACTCTAAAAAAGTATGTAATTTCAGAAGAAGTAAGCATGAGACTAATTAATTTATGAATATTATTATCTATTGCCAAGTAGAGCAATTACTAAGAATTTTTCTGTGAATAATAATTCAATGAATGTTAGGTATTAGACAGTGAAAATAACCATAATTATTTATATTAATCAATAAAATATATAATGACTATCAATAGAATATTTTTACTATGAGAACTAACTGACATAAGAACTTTATTGGTTAAATAACTTATGAATCACAAATTGCACAGGAAAAAAACTGTATAACTGTATAATCTGTATAATCAATTTCAGTGACCTTTGTTCTCTAAAATATTACTACAGTGTGTTAACATTCTTAATAATATTGTTGTTAAATGAATACCTGCCTTGATTAATATATATATGTTTAGTTTGACATAGGTCTGAAATATGTTAATCTTTAAAAAAATTTTTACTATTTTATTTATTTATTAGAGAGAGAGAGAGAGAATGAGCGCACCAAGGCCTCCAGCCACTGCAAATGAACTCCAGACACATGCGCCCTCTTGTGCATCTGGCTTTATATGGGCACTGGGGAATTGAACTCTGGTCCTTCTGCATTGCAGGCAAATGCCTTAACCGCTAAGCCATCTCTTCAGCCCGAAAAAAAAAAATTTTTAAATTAAACAAAATTATTAGTGTTTCTATGAATTAGTCACAAAAATACTGAAAAAATTATTAAAAATCCTACCGACTACAGAAAAAAATCTAAATTAATCTAGAGTAAAGTGAAGACCTCCATAATGAAAACTGTAATGTGCTGATGAAAGAAATTAAGGAAAATTCAAGTGATAAATATATGCCTCATGTTCATGGATTGGGAGAACTAATGTTGTTGAAATGTCTGTATTACCAAATCCAACTACAGAACAATGCAATACCAATGTACTTCTCCATAGCAATATTCAAATCACTCTCAAAATTAAACAAGTACCTCCAAAAACCTAAAATAGACTTTTTTTTAGAAAAATGAATAAAGCTGGAGGTATCACAATACTTGGTTCTTAAACAAGTAGTAACCTGTAGTAATAAAAAACCTCACACATGGATAAATAATAGATAATATATAACCCAGAAATAAATCTATTAAGTCTACATGTGATGGTTTCTATTGACCCTTGATTTGATAGGATCTAGGATTATCTGTGAGGGATTACCTACATTAGGTTTGCCTCCAGGCATATGGGAGAGGGATTATGTTATTTAGGCTAAATGAGATGGAAAGACCTACCTTAACTATAGGCAGAACTATTCATGCTCAGCCTGACTGAGCAACCTTAAGCTAAGTTTTAGAATAAGCTTTGTTCCTGCTTGCTGAGTTCCCTGTAGCTGGTAAGCTTTGTTCCCTCTTGTTAGGGTTCACTTTACTAGTGATGTAACCAACTACCCTGCTGATTGGCTGTAAAACAATGCGCCCTAGGGAGAAGTACTTTGCTGTACTCTGCTGTACTCTACTGATTGGCTCCCGCCAAAAAGTTCGAATCCTATTGCTTAAGAGGAATAGGCGGGACAATGCAGCCTTGGGTTATAAAAGGGCTTTGGGAGCTCAAGTAAAGTGAGATTTGCCCGACATTTCTCCTGATCCCGTGTGTCTGTGCGACCATCCACTTCAGGTCTCCCCAATCAAGCCCTTTCTCCTACTGGCTGGTGACCTCAGGTCTCCCCAATCAAGCCCTTTCTCCTGCTGGCTGGTGAGACTTGGGCTACCCGCAGGGGGCCAGGGGTCCTCGACCCCCCAACATTCATGGGCTGGGGTCCTGGACTCATCAAAAGAAGAGAATTGCCAGAGCATCTGCATTCCTGGCTCTCTGCTTCCTCACTCCAAGATGGCTGGATTTTTTTTCCACATGAATGTTTTTCCTCATGATGGGAAGGAACCCTCTGTTATCTTTTCTTCTTTTGTTTGTTTGGCTAAACAGTATAGATTTTGTTAAACCCTCTCCTATGTGTTCTCTCCACACTGGAGGCTGGAGAACTCTGTAACTTCCCATTCTCTTTTAAATAAAGCCTCCTACTATATCTTATCCTCTGCTGATCTATAATTTTAATTCTTTAACTTTTAGACAAGAATTTGGGTACTCCTTAAGTTCTGAGGTGTATTGGAATTTGCTGGGTATTATCTGTTTTTATGTGTCTGTTAAAAAATAAATTTGGGCTGGGCGTGGTGGCACATGCCTTTAATCCCTGCACTCAGGAGGCAGAGGTAGGAGGATCACCGTGAATTCAAGGCCACCCTGAGACTACATAGTGAATTCCAGGTAAGCCTGGGCTAGAGTGAGACCCTACCTCAAATAAGCAAAAAAAAAAAAAAAATTAATAAATAATAAATAAATAAATAAATAAATTTGGGTTTTAAGAACCCAGAAAAAGAACTACTGTATCATCTACTACTAGGTACATATTCAAGGGGAAAAAATCTGTAATGTCAAGCAAATGTCAATGCTCCCATAACAACTGCAAAATTATTCACAGTAAACAAGTTAAGAAATCAAAGTGCCAGCAATGGTTGAGTGAATAATGAAGATGTTGTGTATATGATCTGAATATTATATATTCACTAAAAGAAAATAAATTCTATCATTTGTGAAAAATGAGGAGAAATAAACAGATATTTGGTGAAATGAAATATCTTGACATAGGAAGACACATACCACACATTCTCAGTTAAATTTGGAAGCTCCACACAGCTGAACTCAGAGAACGAGGGTGGAGTGGTGGATAGAGAAAGTATGGTGGCTGGTACCAAGGATAGAAGGAAGAAATTCAGTGTCCTATAGCACAGTAGGATAAATTTAGTTGACAGCAATAAATTTCATAGTTCAAGTAGATAGTATAGAATGTTTTAGAATGCCTGCAACCAGAGAAATGAGTGGATGGATTTGACAATTTACTCGATCTCACCAGTGTACATTGTATATTTTTACTAAAATATCACACCATACCCCAGAAACATATATGTGGTAGTTTGAATGGATGTCTCCCAATAGATACAAGAGTTATATTAAAGTTTCCTCCAGCTGTCTGGCTGGAGGGTGTGTCACTTTGGCTGGTTCCTAGGCTCCAGCCCTAAAGTGTGTTTGGGTGGATCTGGAATTCCATCCATACATATGCAAAGAGCAGTCTGAGCTCAGGTCTGGAGTTCCTGCTGTTTGTGAGTTGGAGTGCACTTCTTGATTTTGGAGATTCTGGAGATCGTTTTTTGTCTCTCTGTTTGTACCTGTGAAAGGGAGCCTGCCTTTTTTACCACTATGGAACTTCCCTTGAATCTGTTATTTCAATAAATGCTTTCCTACCAAAACTGTGCCTGGTTTAGAGATTCACCCCAGAGATATATGGCTGACTACAACAATATGAAACTATCACGAGTCAGCAGACAAGATAAAATAAACTGCCCATATAAGTGAGAACTCATGTTTACTGGGACCTAAAGGAATCCATTTGGGGCCTACAACACTGTGAAGCATAGTGTTGAAGATATAACTAGGTTCTTGAAGGATCTTGTTTAGTGTGCCTTTGAAAGGAAGCTCAAGCATTGCCAACATATTATGGCTAATAACCCTAAACCAAAATCACACCATGAAGTTTAGATTACAGCATCAGACCTGATGTTGAGCCTTCATGTACGGTGAGAAACACAGCTTCCATAACAAGATATAACTCACCAGAGGTCCCAGAATTATTGAGCAGCAGTGGTATGATTAAAACCAAGTTGTGTCAAACTCTGAAGTCCTTGCTCTCCTCTAAGCTTTTGATGCTAACTTGTGTAGCATTCTGCCACTGAATTTTGAATACCTTTTTAGATTTCCATTTCTTTGATCAAAGAATTTTCAGAACAAGAGTTACCTGGACCCTGAAAGTAGTAACACAAATTTCAGTGGAGACTGCTATTGTCTGAGGGCATGGAAACAAAGGTTATTTTGATATATTTTAAATCAAGTGTTATCATATCTTTTATTTAGAAAAATTTCTTATCTACCAGCTAACTGTTATGCTGTTGAGCATTTAAATGTTTGAAACAAAAGGATACATATTGATTTTTGTCCTCAGGCTTCCCAAGTTTTAAATAAAAAGCCCAGCATTAATATGCAAACCTGTTCTTTGGAAATATAACCAACTTTTTTTAGTATAAATGGTCTTTAAGTACTTGAGAAATTTTCCATTTCCTAACTGCAATTCTACATCAAACATCCCTTCCCTTTGATGTTAATTTACAGATTTTCCATCTGTCAATTAAATTCATAACTCTCCCTTTAGTATAAGTAGTAAAAAATGTATCTTAATATTTGTATTGTCATGGTTTGACCCAGGTGTCCCCCACAAACAAATGAATGTATTCTCAGCGATCGATCCTCAGCTGATGGCAGTTCGGGAATTAGAACCTCACTAGAGCTGTGTTGTTGGGGGCAGGCTTTGGGGGGTTATAAGCCAGATTCCCCTTGCCAGTGATTGGCCCACCTTCCTGCCGCTGTTTGCAGTGCTGTGGCAGAGGTGATGTCCCCCCCTATGCTCATGCCATCATTTTCCCTGCCAGGATGGAGCCTCCCCTCAAGTCTGTAAGCCTAATAAACCCATTCCTCCACAAGCCGCTTTTGCTTGGGTTCTTTCTGCGCAGCAACTAGAAAGCTGACCACAACAAATACAATATCATCAGACAGGAAAAGTCAGTGAGATGTGTTTCTATTGGAATCATTTCTTGTGCCATTTATCATGCATTTGAAAACTTCATCTAAGTTGATGGGCAGAAAGATGGCCTGACAGGTCAATAATATCCCTTTATACTCTTGCACCATTTTAATGTGGACACATGCATAGGAGATGACTAGATTTATATGGAACAGTTCCTACAATAATTGAGAGGATATTTGAGAAGTCTAGTTTCTCTTAAAACCATTTCTTTATCTCTTCTTTCTCATATCTCCAAACAAAAGTACACTTCATATTTATGTTTGAGTGGTAGTCAGTAACTCTCTTGAGCATTCCATTCCATGAACTCACTTTTCCTACAGAGAAAGTAAGAAGCCCAAGCCAATGGCAAAGTCATTGCCTTCTCCTATGCTGAGAGCAAAGAAAACAGGACACATTAATGATCCTAATGAATGTGACATCTCAGTAGTTCTCATAGGTCAGGCAGGGCTCTGACTTAAAAAATTAGTTTCTATCAAAATTAAAATAAGCTTGGTGAAACTATTGCTAATCATTCTTTGAACTCCACATAACCCATTTAATTAAACATTTTTTTATTCTGTTATTTATGTTTTTGACTTATTGCCTTCTTTTGGATGAGAAGATATTCTTTCATGTGGCTACAGTCAATGGGATTTATTTTATAAATATAACTTTAGAATAATTAAACAGTTGATATCCTCTGTGAAACACCTAGAAATCTGAAAACACAATGACCAAATGTCACATAGGAACTGGTAAGCTTAATTTGGTTAAGAAGACATGTAAAAGGCAGGAACAATAAATTTAAATAATCAAATTGATAATCATGCTTAAAATAAGTGGAAATACAAAATAAATGACAGCAATTTTAGGCTGAACATACTAGCACAAATATTAGGAAGAGAATTCACAACATAAACACTTTTCAGAATGCTTTGCACTTCAGAAGCAAAGACAGACCCATGGGTCAGGGGTAGACGATTCTCTTGATATAACCTCTCCAAGAGCTGGTAAGGTCCTCCTCCTGCCAAGAAACTATGAATGAACATTTATTATTCTCTCCTTTATATTTATTGTGCAAAATTAAATATTGTGATATAGAGCCTGTCATAATTATTAGCAAATGGAATCTTTTGTTTTGAAGCTTCTTTTCATAAGTTTGTAAACTAAAAATAGCAAATTTTAGATATGTGATAGGTAGGAAAGTTGATGTAAATAGTCAAATAACTATATCATCTAATCTGATAAGTGAGTAAATTATAGAGCTATGACTTCATACACTGACTACTTGACCTGGGTGGATGGTCCTGACTATATTGGTTTAACTCACTTATAGTAATGGTTTGTTATTGGTGGTTCAGAGGATTGAGCCCAGTGTTCGTCCTTGCCAGACACACACTCTGTCAGTGTTTCAGTCCCTACTGTCACTACTAAGACATAGTGTGGTAGGATAGAGTTGGAAGGGAACTGATTGCCCCATTTTGAGGAATGTTTTCTTTAAAAAGACCGTCAAATTGTATAGGTATCAAGTTACTCATAAATCACATGTGCCTTTTTATGTAAAATAAAGTAACTTAGTAATTGTTTGATATAAAAAATAGCCTTATTCTGAGTTCCTGATCTTATTTATTTTCTGTTTCATTTAATTTTGGCCTTTCTGAATCTAGAAAGCAATGAAACAAAGCAAGTTATATAATAAAATCTTATTTATCAATATGATCTTTTATATTTTCAAATCAAAATATTAGTATTTTTTTATCTGAGCCCAGGGCTTCACCCTCAAATACCTTTATATTAGCAGCAAGAAGTATTACTCTTAAAGCACAAAGTATTAAAGTCAGTTCTGTTAGGCAATATTTATCTTTTTTCAGTTTTTGTGTGTGCACGTATGTGTGTACATGTTTACATCTGAGTGAGGGTTCACTTGCACACCTTTGCAGTGTTTGTCCTCAGGACTGCCAGGCATCCCTTTATGAGACAGGGTTGATCTCTCATTGGCCTGAGGCTTGACAAATATCTCGTCTAGCTACCCAGCAATGACCACAGGTCTCTGCTTTTGGAGCTCCGAGATTACAAACATGTACCAGCATGCCTAGCATCTTTTGTGATTTCTGTGGATTTAACTCAGGTCCTCATGCTTACAAGGTAAGGACTTTATCAATTAAGCTATTTCCCCAGTCCTAAGTTTTTTTTTTTTCTAATTGAATTGGATAATAGGTCAAAAGATGGGCAGATCCGGTATGCACACCAAGGAAGGAACCCAGGGGGTAGGGACAGGGAGAAGGGAAACAGGGACACATTCACAAGATTTGCTCAACAATGTATATACTTATTTAAAATAAAAGTATTAATTAAAACTTAATGTGGTTTAAATAAAAAAAAATATTGCCTTGCACAGTACTCATAAATGAGAGCAAAACAATCATGGCACTTTTAAAAGCAATGTGTTATGTCATTGATGTTGTTAGTAAAAATAATTTAAAGAAAATAAAAACACAAGATAATAAGAATATAAATGTAGACATCTAATTATAAACATTTCTTGACATAATAGATTGTACTCTTTAAAACCAAGGTGAAAATGTGTGCTCTTTTACATTTAAATTTCTAAATTCTAGTAATATTCACTGCTTGAAAGTAAAGTGAAATATGAAAGCATCAATTTGATGAGCCAAAAGTAAATATTCTATTTTTTGAAAAGCACTTGTTAGTATTTAACGAACCTTATGTGGCTTCAAGCCACTTGGACACAGGCAACTTTAAGACCGTTTATCTGGCCAGCTCTTCTGACAAATTTGGCTGTCACAATAACAGGATGCTAAAGAAGCTTTTCTTGACCCAGCACTTTGTAGTAGACCCTAGAAGAAAAAAGAATTTACAATGGACCACAGCAGAATGTAACTCCCACATAGGCCTGAGCAAAGGGCCCACCAACTCAAATGAGGATCCAGGTAGTGGTATATTTCTTATTTATGCACTAACGACTTCCCTGACCAGTGAATCAAGACCAGCAGATTCTCTGAGAACTCAGCACATCAGCATTCATTCATAAAGCGCTGCATTCAAACAGAATATAGGACTCCAATTCTCAAGAAAAAAATTAAATTATGGCTTGACATTCTGACTGAAATTGCTTAAAACAGAAGTGCAGGGGAGTGAAAAGGACACACCGAGGCTCACCAAACTTTATGGAACAATCTGAAAGGGAGAGAAGGGTAGGAGGTATTGATCTTGCTGAATTTGATGACTTGCCAATAGTTATAGTGTCAGTACTCAAAATTATTTTGAGAAATCTAGTCACATTTTAAATGCTAAGTAACCATATAGTTTCTCACTCCCCATATACATTGGTTTATATTTTATGATTTATTGAACAAGTGTTTTAGTCATAAGGTGTTAAATAAACATAGAGTTGGGACAATTGACTGTTTTTCTTTGTTGTCTGACAGGGCTTTACTCAGCAAGGATTCCAATTCCTGTTTAATATAGTTATGAAGCTAAAATTGTACATTTCCCAAATGCTGTGCAAGTACAGCTCTTGTGGTGACTTAGATTTTTTTTAGAAATTAACTTGCTTTAATCTTTGATTTCAAAAAGGAAATCGTTAGAGAAGCAAGATTAATCCTGAAGTGCACATTTTTTAAAGTATAGTGAGAAGACAGTAACAGTTAATTGGCAGCTTCTTGATTCCTCATCTTTGGTGAAGGTTCCCAGACCTTCACTTCTGTTGGTTATTACCTTGCTCCAAAATTGTGATTAAGGTGGTGTGATTTTTGATTGTCAGAGGCAGAACATCATAAACCCATTTATCTTTCATGTTTTCTGGAAGTGAGTAACAGGCACTTTTCCCAAAGACTGAATCCCCACCCATTCCATGTTTCTGGAATCTCTGTTGCAGGTATCTCCCTGCATTTGTTCACCAGACATAGGCCCAGGGCTCTCATGTAATTTAAAACATTGCATTATGCTGAGAATTAGGTAGGCACATGTAAAGCCTTAGACGTGCAGGACCATCAGCAAATGCATGCACAATTACTAGAGATACCCCTTAAGCAATGTAGAATTTCATTTGCATACATTTATGTTTCATTGATCAAGTAAAATTGATGACGTTTTGCCACAGTTTTAGCCAACGAAATTTTCTGATGTCAGTAACATTTTTAAGTTTACATTTTCCATTTACTTGGCTCCTTCTCATAGTTTTGTTTTCATGAAAAGTCAAGTGCAAAGACTTGGACAGCCAAGTCCACTGGAGTACTGAGGAAGCGTCTGCATGAGGAGGTCATTACCTGAGGATGCAGCAAAGATCTACATTGGCAAAGGCAAACTGAACACTGTTCTTGTAACCAGGCACTGCTGCTCCGTTCTGCTGATTTCACTCTGTGCACCCATACTAACATGCTTTTCTTTAAAATGTGGAATTAAGTTTCAGTAAATTGTTTAATTTGGTGTCTGCATTCCTCTGAATTGAAGGAAGAATGTAAGATTGAGGCAATAGTTCTAATTAAAGGGTAAATAACGTTTTTATGTTAAACATTATTTATGAATTAGAAAAAGCGAAAATAGAGAGTGAACCACACTTCTGTAAGAACAACAACATATAGTAGAAAGTACAAGTAATTTTTTTAATTTTAATTTTATTTTTTATCCATTTTAAGACATTGTTTGATATTATTATGTTCATTTGTCACTATTTTCTGGGATTAATAAAAGCTACCTCAAATATTTAGATTTGAGATGTAAATTTCTCTTTAAATCAAAATGGCAAGTTGTATTCTTAGGAATTGGGTAATACTGAATTCACCCTTTACAGTTCTGTCATTCATCAAAAAGCTGAAGGCCTACCAAGAGCTAAGTACTGAGCCAGGCACAGACCCAGGGAATTTGAGATAATGGATGGCATTAAATACAGTTTCAGCATCCATGAAGATGGATGCACTCTCAAACCTTTTGATTGGAAGCAAAGCTACCACAACTTCAGAAAATGAGGCTCACTAAAGAATATGGCTTCACTCACCAAAGGAAAGGCTGAATCCAGAGTGTCAGCAGTGGGAATTTGAGACCAGCTCTCTGAGGAAATTTTATTGGATATCCAGACACTAACACCTGTATCTGTGAGCCTTCGGTGTAATTTAAACATCTCTAAAGTTGTCAGTAGTTTATGAAGCAGCGTGGGCCATGCTTCCGTGGGTCTGCAGAGAGGCTACACCAATAAGAATCTTGCCTAATCCACAATGTTTGTCGCATTTTACCTATGCTGATCTCACTCTCTGGTGGAGATTCTATTTGTAATAAATAAGTTTTGTACACTTTAGTTACTCCATGTCAAAGGCTCCAAAAAAGTGAAATCAATTAATTCAATATAATAAATTGATCCCTTTCATAATGTAACACTGAACAGTTTGGCCCATGACAGAGTATGGAGATGTATACTACATTATAGATCAATGTAATCTGTTATGTGTCCCTGAATTGTTATGATCCAAGAGTAGATTGAATTAAACATATTCTTCACCCCAAGCCACAACACCATCAAATAGACAAGCATCTTCAGTTCTTTGGTTTTCCCCTCAACCTTGTTTTCTTTTTAATTTATGCTTTCCTCTCCTGCTACTTGTTGTCCACACTAATGTATCTGTTATGATTTAATTACTCGGTAATAAATAAAATTTCCTCACTTAAGACCAGCACTGTGTATTCAGATCTTTGTTACTTTTTTGCCCTAATTGCTATATAGCAATCTATTATAATTCTTACTTTTCTGTTTTTATGACTCTTATGAATACTCCCTGTGAATTCCTCGCTGCCCAGACAAGTGATAATGAGCAATGAGGATGCCCTTGGGCTCATGCTCACTAGAGGACTACAGGGTCCTGAAATTGCACAGGTGGTTTCGCTGAAGATTGGCAGATTGCTTTCCACAATGATTCTTTCAGTTTCTACTCTAATCAGCAAGCTGAGTGTGCTCTCAATGTTCTAGTACTTCACCAGCACTTAAGAATATCTGACTTGCTATTTCTTTCTTATCTGATGCATGTAACTTCTTTGTGTTAAGAAAATACACTATTTATATAGTCAAGACAAGACATTTTTGATAGTTAAGATAAGTGATAATACCTGCCAAATTATATTAATCATAACCTGATAACCTGATATGATCTCAGACAAATCAGGATGAACATTCATCCTGGCATTATTTAATAATTTATGTTTATTTAATTAATCATTAATGAATATGAACAACTTAATAGGAACAGGGTAGACATCAGATTATGCCAATAAGTCTTTATGTTCTTCAAGAATTATCTACATCGTTTCACATAAGTTTGCTTATTAAGGAATGTAACTATTCTGTCCCTAGGTTTCTAATATATGACTTTTAGTTATCAACCTTAAATCTATGACATTTGACTGACATTCTCTGAATCTGAATATCTTTCTGACATTCTCTGATATATTCTTTACTAAAAAGTAACATGACTAAATATAGCTAGTTCTTAGGAATTTAAGCAAAGTAATTCTTATTATGGTAATGAGTGCAAGGTCTTGTATAATTTTTTTTTCCTATTGGCACAATGAGGCCTGGATTCATCTTTTGAGAATGACCAAGTGCCAGGAAATTTGCATTTCTACAGTTAGTTGGCAGATCCTCAATTTACCTTCTCAACCATCCTTCCTCTTTATGTAAATTAAAGCCATGACAGTTATAAACCAACTTCCTCTATAGTCACAGGACATTGTATCAGGCAACATCATTAAGTTCTGTATGTTTTCTAGCTTCATACATTTATCTCGAGGTTTCTATTAGTATATATGTGTAATATATTGTAGTATCTAATAAATATTTTTGCTTCTGAAATCTTTCAGCTCTAGGTAGGCATTAACTTTTATATAAAAAATTCTATATTTAGCAATCTACAAAACTTCCTGTGGAGTCTTATTTTTTAAATTTTATTCCATTTATAAGTTAGTTTGAATGCCAAAAGCTATGTAAGGCAGGTATGTAAACACCACACTATGATGTTTGGAACATGAGCTAACGTCTTCATGTGTGATTTCTGGCACACATTTAGTTTTTCTAACTCTAGTAGTGGGACACCTGCATGGCAGAGCCTACATCACACTAGCTTTGGCTCAGTCTAAGAAATGTTATGCTTGTATTCCATTCCTCTGTAGAAAAGAATGTCTAGTTTATGGAAAGCTGTTGCAAATGGTGAGAGTCAGTTCTGAATATTTGTCTCAAAGATAGAAATCATTTTCAATAAATTCTGTTACCACTATACAGACCTCATGTCTCCCATCTGAAACACAATTCATTTTTTCTCCTACAAGCAAATTTCAAGAGAAATACTGCCATCTATCATAAAAGCATGGAAAATACACCTCAGAAAATAAGCATAGTGGATGATGACCTTAATAATAAAACTACAATAATCCAGGAACAAACAGCATCAATTTATAAACTGGATGGCATCAAGTTAATAAGCTTCTGTACAACAAAGGAAGCAGGTACCAGCCTGGAGAGACAGCATATGGAATTAGAGAAAACATTTTGCCATTAGTCATCTGATCAGAGGTGAGTTACTTTCTTATTGTAGAAATAAATATGAGGCCAGAAGCAACTCCTGGAAGAAAAAGGGTTTGTTCTTGAGAGGCAGTTTTATCATGGAAGGTTATGCATGGCAGGCCTAAATGTACCTAAATGAAAACGGAGGAAGAGAAGAAAGTATGCTGGTTATAAAACCTCAAGTCCTGCCCCACTTCCTCTGGCTCCACAACCTTCCCAAATAATGCTGCTAATAGTCAAACAATGCCAGTGAGAGACATTTTATAAACAAGCCACCACATTCCATCCTTCATCCCAAAAACTATTGTCAAAAGATAATGCAAAATGAATTCAGTCTAACCTAAAAGTCTCTATGGTTTTTTTTTACTAGTGCCAATACTGTTGAAAAGTTCAGTCTCACCTGAGACTTAAGGCAGTTCCTTAACTATGATGCCTATTATCAAAATATTATGTACTTAAAACATGTAATAATACAGAATAAACACTCCCATTCAAAAAGCAAGGAAAAGGGTTTATAACAAGCAAACAGGAGACCAAAGCAAAGTCAAAACCCAGAAGGACAACACCCCCAATCCTGCAGCTCCATATCTGTTATCTGGGACTTCTGATAAATAATTTGGCCCTGAAAGGCTTGGCTAGCTCCCTCTTCCAGCTCTGCTGCCTGGAGCCTTGCTCAGGGCCCAGCTCCACTATGAGCCCACAGCCTTACTTAGTGGGTGCCCCATGGTTCTGACATCTCTAACATCCTGGGGTCTCCAACTGTAATTTAGGCCTCATCCTCAGAGCTCCATGCAATGACCTCTCTTGGACTCCTTACAGAAATTACAGCCTTGCCTGGACTTGCCTTGCCTCAGTGGTTCTTTGAAACCTTTTCCAAGCAGATGTTTCCAAGTTCTGCTCCCAGCTAGGAATGGAGTCAGGAGCCCTTTTTCTTTCAAAAGAATTCAACATCTTGTAAGTTTGACCCTTCAGTGGGTTAAGTTATACCCTCAATACATTTTTTTTCTTGTTTTAATGAAAAGAATTGGGCTTTGTTTTAATGGTATAATCTTAACAATTGCAGATAAAATGACTATAATCACTTTTCCTAAGGTTTTTAGTATGCCCACACTTCTTTTCTTGTCAAATGTCAGTGTTTAAACTTTATCTTACTTTTTTAATGATGTGTGCTTATAGCTCCGAATTGCAGCAACTATGAGATGTCCCAAAAACTCTATGCAATTCTGCTTTGAAATTTTCACTGTCAAGCACATTATTACATTTCTTTAAAATTCACCTTTATCAAGTTCTCAGGATATTGCCAAAATGCTGCTAGTTTCTGCTGCAGGCAAATGAACTGCCTCTTTCCCAGTTCCTATGAGCTGAGCATCCACAGTTCATATTTCTCCCATCAGAATGGCCCATTACTCTCTTCTTACAGCATAAGATTTCTCTACTGAAGTTCGAAACTCTTGCACATTCCTCCAGAAAACCAATTCCAAAATCTTAGGAATGACACGGTCAGGTTTATTGCAATATCATCCCCAATTTTGGTGTCAGTTTTTCTGTATCAGTTTCTTCCTCATTGTTTTGACAAAATACTTGTCAAGAAGCAACTTACAGAAGGAAAAGGTTGAATTCTGCTTACATTTTCATGAGAAAGTATCATCGTGGAGGGGAGGCATGGTGGCTGGACCTCAGCAGACTGAGGAAGCAGAGGAAGAAGAGCCAGTAGGTTGGAGTTACAGCCTACAGTGAGCCACTTCCTCTAGCAAGGCTCCACCTCCTAAAGCTTCCACCACCTTCCAAATCGGGGTAAAATCTTCAATCACATTAATCCATAGGGAGCATTTTATATTCAAATGACCACAGGGATTCATATTTAGACTATGTATTAAACTCAAAAACTCAAATACCAACAATCCAATCAATGAATTGGAATATGAGTAAACGGTTCTCCCTAGAGTAAATATAAAGGGCCAATAAAGACATGAAAGTTCAAATTTAATATCTTTAATATCTATATTAAGATTACATCTCATTCCAGTAAAAATGGTTATCATCAAGATCACATGAACAAATTTTGGCCAAAAATGGGTGTTTAGGAGGAAGGTTGTAATGTAAATTACTGCTGCCTTTGTAGAAATGAATATAAAGGTTCTTCAGAAAAGTAAAAATAAAACTTCTGTATCATCAATTTATAATAGTTGTGGGTTGGAACTCAAATGATTCCAAGTCATCTTCATGTCAGACATACTTGAGTATCAATGATTGCTACTGCATTTTTGTAACAATCAAAATGTGGAATAAGTCTAGGAGACATCAACATACAAGTAGATGAAGAAAATACATTCTGTGCATACACACTGGAGTTTTATGTGGCCTCACAGATGAACAAAATCAAGTCATTTTGTAGGGAAACCAGTGGAACTAGAGATAATCATATTAAGCAAAATAAGCCAGACCTAGAATGAAATTTTTCTCATATATATGGAATATAGTTTGAATATATGTGCATTTAATATGTGCTTACATATATAAAATATAGATATAAACATATATATAATATAAAAGTAGAAGATAGTCTTTGAGAATGGGAATTTAATAAAGGTTGTTGGAGTGACAATATAAATGGTAATACAGAAAAATAAAAACAAACATGTTTTCTTTCATTCATAATAAGGAACATATGACATATATATGTAATGATAGAGATAGATTGATAGATGATTGATAGCTAGATAAGTAGATGATAGATAGATAGATAGATAGATAGATAGATAGATAGATAGACAGATATATGACAGATAGAGATCTGAAAAGGATTAAGAAAAGAACTCTGGGGAGAATGGTAACCAGAGGAAAGAAAAGGTTGCAAGGCAGGGCAGTTGGGAATGAATATGAATAATGTTATACACATAGAAAATTGTCATTAAAAGCCAATATTTAGTATGCTAACTTAAAAACAATTTTTTAAAAATAATGAAATTAGTCACTTTAAGGAAAATGTATGGAAGTAGAGATCGTTTTGTCAAAGACAAATGCTTTGTGTTTTCTCTCATAGGGGAAATCTAAATTGTAAAAAACAAAGCATTTGTTGTAGTCAACTTCTCATTTCTGGCAGAAAGCACCCAACCAAAAGCAGTTCATGAAGGGAAAGGATTTATTTTTGCTTACAGACTCAAGGGGAAGCTCCACGATGAAAAGGGAAAATACTGCAAGAACAGAAGATGTTCATCACCTTCTGGCAACATCAGAGGGACCACAGCAGCAGGAGAATGTGCCAAACACTGGAAAGGGAAGCTGGCTACAATACCCACAAGCCCACCCTGAACAATGTGCTGCTTCCAGGCAGTTCCAATTCCCAAAATGCCACCAGCTGAGGACCTAGCATTCCAAAAACATGAGTTTATGGGGATACCTGAATCAAACCACCACATTCTGTTCATGATTGCCTAAAACTGACAACATACATGATGTAAAGCAATGCATTCAGTCCAACTTTAAAAGTCTCCATAGTATTTTTTTTATCAATTTTAACTTGCCAATGTGTTTATAATGAAAATTTCAAGATCACACAGGGATACAAGGTCTTATAAATACTAAGATGCAATACGGTAGTAGAGGTCGCAGCTGATTTTAGAGACTTAAGTGTTACCTAGTTTGGGGAACATAGCAGATGCCATGACAAACACCTTTCCATAAAATCTACTATTTATTTTCTCAAGATGTGTGAAAATAAATTTATCAATGAGAGCACAAGTCTGTAGTTGAAGATACATTTTAATGCTATACATATTTTCCAGTGATTTTCCATTTTACAATGCATGGTCATGGTTATATTTAGTTTCAAATTGCTTATATTTCAGTTTTTTCTGTTGTGATATAGTTATTACTAATTTTTCATTTTAGCACTACTTTGTGAATATTCATTGATATACTTTTAAGCCTTAATTATCCAGGAGTCATCTTCAGAAACTTTACAGACAGTAGGCATTCACCCAACATCAATTTACATGGTGAATGGTTAGAAAAAAAAGTTATGAGTATTGTTTTAAGGTAATGTATATAACATATGAGACTTAATCTCAGCTTACTTGGAGTCCTGAGAGAAGAATTCATAAATTAAGGAAAATTCAGCAAGACAAAGCAGTGATGGCTGAAATGTGTTGACAGTCTAGAACATGATGGATGATAGTTTTAGCATAAATTTCGTTGTCAACTTGTCCTGTATTCAGAAATCTCATCTGGTGTTGTGGTATCTTACAGCTGTGTACTTTGAAAGTTTTTATTCTAGGGCTGGAGATGGCTCAGCGGTTAAAGGCACTTATCCCTCTTTTATGAAAAAAGCACACATTGCTCAAATCATTTTACACATTCATGTACATTTTTACTAGCAAATTTATTATCAAGTGGTATTTGAAGCCTGTCCTTAAACTAAAGAAGAAATTGTGAGCATGTAAATGAAGATTTTATTTTTCTAAATCCTGATATCCTGTAGAGCTATAACCCAAGTCCTATTTCAAGTACTTAAGAGGTAGTTTGGTTTCCTTTAGTAATGTGCTTATTTAGAAAATATTCTTGTCCTTATAAATAAAACAGACATGTTTGATAGTGATTAGATTAATTTAAGGAATATAATGTAGTTTTCCAATGTAAGCAAAAGAAATATTCGATGAATAATAAATTGCAAATATTTCTGTCTATTTTAATCTTTCTAAGACAGTGTCTTTAAAACAATATCCATTGCTGGAAATAATAGTCATCTCATCATAAAAACAAGGAGAAAATATATTATAGTTTACATGAAAATATTTATAGGACATTATAGTCAATAAAAACTTATCTATAATATACAAAGAGATCTCAAAACTCATCATTTAATCCATAGAAAACATAAACAGAACAAAAAATGGAAGAGGGCTGAATTCCCTCAGATATCAGAGCTCCCAGTTCATTGGTCTTTAAACTCTGTTTGATTCACAATCTGTCAGAATTGCCCCAGTTAAGTTTCTATATTTTTAGAATATAGAATATATGTGATTACTAGGGAACCACAAATTCCTGCATTCAAAGAGTATACCCAGAATAAACAATGATTGGGTTGGGTTCACTGTTAAACTGGAAAAGCACTTGCCTAACAAGTGTAAAGGTCTGAGTTTGATCTCCAGAAACAATGTAAAAATTCTGGGTATGGTGATATATGTCTATAATCCCAGCACTGAGGAGGCAGATACAGGGGATTCCCTGAGGCTAACTGGCTAGCCAAATTGGTGAGAATCATGTTCAGCAAGAAATCCTGCCTCTAAGAATATGGCTGAAAGTGACTGAGGAGGACAATTACATTAATCTTGTCTCCAAGTGCATGTGTAAACACATACATGTACACAAATTAATAATAGATTAACAATGATAACTCAGCGATTATAAAATGGTCATTCAATGTGACCACTTGGAATGTGTGTGTACCCCTTTAAAGTTTAAAACTTCAAAATAGAATCTGAGTTGGAATAATTATTTTTGATGAATGCAAATCTATATCATGTGAAAAATTTTACTCCATATAAATAAAATCTATAACAATAAAATTAAGTACTTTGTAAACCATTCATTAATTTTTGGGCAGTTATAAACAAATCAAGAAAATAAAACATTACACAAAGTTACAACTTAGTTAATTGTTATAAATATGCCCCAATTGTTTCAAAACTCAGTTATTAATGACTGGGTACTTATTAACATTAAAAATAATTTAGAAGGCATTATTTGGAATGCCTTATGTCTCTGAGATTTTGTACATTTTCCATTTATAGTAATTATTAAAATAATTTTGCTATAACAGAAGAACTTTAGTTATTCACTTTGGGTGTCCTGACAGGTAAACCACTGGAATGAGTATTTTTGGTTACAAACTTTGAGACAGCTAACATTGTGACTTTTGTCCTAGAATATAATAAGTGCCTAATAAAACAAATGTATTCCTACGAACAAAGTGACATAATCAGAGTTTAATTTTCAAGGATCATCTTTTATATCAACTTGAAAATGAAATTATAAGTTTAGACTTCAGCCAGGAAGTTCATCATGGTCATTTTGAAGAAATCAAATAAGAAAAAAAAAATCAAAGTAGCAAATGTGGGGAAAAATGAGCAGGAAACATGAAAAGAAAGGAGGAGCTATAATCCATAGAACATAAGGAGAATGATCAATTATATAGTTCATTAGCATGTCAGAAACAGAATATATAAATATAGAAATTTATTACTATATGTGTGTTAATTTATAAAAGTGTCACAAAGAAAAAAATATTTGAGATTCAATAAATGCATGCTATGCTTTGTATCAAGGTCGCAAGGGTGATATATTTGATATAGACTTTAGAACAATACAAAAACAAGGAGTAATAAGAAATAAGTGATGAATGAGTCGATAAAGAGGAGCTAGAGAAATAAGGGTCAAACAGAGACAGCAAATTATGTGTAAATCTCTAGAAAGAAATACTGTCTAATATCAAGTTGTAATGGTATTCAGCCCCCAGAAGGCAGCTAGTGTAGTGCTGGAAGGCACGGCACAGGCTGCCAGGGGAAAATGATCAACGACAGCTGTAGTAAACAGAGACCACTGACAGGAAACACAATCGGTGGTTATGAGTAGGCTGACCACACCTCCCAGTAGGAGTGAGCATAGAACCAAGAGAGGAGCATTTGTGTAATGGAGGAGCCTGGGCCTGGGGGAGACAATCAACAGCTTTCAATTCGGCCAATTTTCCACTTAGTGAGGGGGTCCCCTTGTCTGGAACTTGGAATTCAGGGTGAAAGGCACCGGATCCCATACTCTTATGCTCCCAAGACAAGATGCATTATGGGACCAATTGATAGGGAGGCTACTAAAAATCGAATCCTGGTAATCTAAAATTGTGTATATTTGTTAACCTACACTGATCTCACTCTCCGATGGAGATTGTGTTTGTATCTTTCAGGATGCAGCAAGAGTGCTGGGGCGCACCTAATCCTACCAACCGACCGTATGCCGATAGCTGAGATTCTGGCAAGAGAGGGGCCACCACAGTCATACAATGGAGGATCCAAATGGAACTCCGCAGAGAAAGACGAGATGAACAAGGGGCCCACAGCCACAGCCATTAAATCAACACAGGATTAGCCAGTGGAACAGAAACCAACGATTTTCGACACAAAGACCCCTAAGCTCACAACCTTAAAGCAAACT
>PVHP010015719.1:0-36983 GCA_004024765.1 Zapus hudsonius | reverse complement strand
CCCCTTATATGTGCTGGGGGAGGACTACCTCACAATGGCCCCGCCCATCTGAGCTCACACAGGTCATGGACTGATCATGGTTGCCCATGACCTACAGTCACAGAAAGGGCCATGACAGTGCCTGCTCAGGACTGGAGGACACCTCATGACGTAGGGGTGACTCCTTGAAAGTCCCTGATACCTTCTGTTTGAAAGACCTCTCCCTGTGCATCTTCGACACTCCAGGGCAGGAGGCGGCTTAAAAACATGCCAGAGAGGTTTGGCACAGGCCTCACAAATGGCAGGGAAGTGGTAGAGCGTAGGAATGAACTCATGGCCTTTGTGATTCTGGATCCTCAGGACACACCCCTATCAGACCTCTTAGAATAAGTCCCAATAAACTCCAAAAATGGGGTGAAAAATATGTTCCAAAAGATCTGTACCTTTTCAACTTAAACGGACATAGAAGGATTACGGATGAAAAGAGATACTCTGAATGAGGAAACCTTGGCCACTCTGGGAAAACATAAACACTGTGTATCCTGGGTACAGGAGCCAAATAGTGGCCCTTATGTGCTCAGACCAAGGTGGGTGGTTTTTACCATCATCATGAACAAAACAACACATCAGAACAGTCTGACTCAGAGAGGCCCAGGGAGGTCAGAGAATAGGGCAGCCTGAAGGCCACTGGCAAAGGCTACAAAATTAGCACAGGAAAAGAACAAGTTAGGGTTTATGCACACTGAGGAAGGACCCCAGTGGGTAGGGGACAGAGAGGAGGGAAACGGGGACACCTTCACAAGATTTGCTCATACAATGTATATACTTATTCATAATAAAGATATAAAAAAAACCAAGTTGACAAGGAGGAAGGTGCAGGTGCAGAGGCATTCCAGCATGTCTTAAAGTTGGCCCGAGGCTCAATATAACACTAAAATACGCACTCCTGGGTAGGGATTGAAGATACTAGGAGCCATGGCAAGAAGTTGCATGCAGAGCTACATGTAACAGAGAAGATGGGAGAAAACTATGCAAATGACCCAGAAAGTCCTAGTGATAAAAAAGCCCTAGTGATCAAAGCTCCAACTCTTAAGCCTGGAGAGGCGGTACACACTTGTGATCCCAGCATTTGGGAAGTGGCGGCAGATGCACCAGGAGTTCAGGGTCATTCTCAACTACATAGTGAGTTCAAAGTTCAAGCCAGCCTGAGTTACATGAGACTGTCTTAAAAGCAATCACAACAAACAAATAAATAAGCCCTAAGTCTTTAACAACAGGGTCTTTCAGGCTACTAAACTTTCTTTCCTGCCTCCTTGCCCTTGGAAGTATACTATGTCTTAACATACTGTCTCTGTTTCTACTGGAACTCTGTGTGTGTGTGTGTGTGTGTGTGTGTGTGTGTGTGTGTGTGTGTGTTCACGCATGCATGCTCACTTGTATGCATACACTCACTTCTTCCAGGACACAAGATCCTGTATCAATGGTTTCAAACAGTCGATTTGTATTCCTAGAAATAAGCCATAAGGGGTATCTGTTGGACTCTTACTTGTCTGTGGAGAGGAAGAGTGCTGGGCCAAATGAACAAAAGTCGAACTTAAAATGTGAAACAGTCAACCTCCAGCAATGAACTGACAGACCTGACCCTGTTCACAGACCTGAGACTCCTCTAAGAAATGTAAGTCTAAGTCCCTCTGGGGAAGGATCCCACTACACCGCCCAGTGTTCATAGTGTTAATACTTCTCCCGTCCTTCCCCAAAGGAACCCATGTCCCTTCACCAGGGTGACTGTGGATTGGGGGAGGGGGACAATAAGAACACTCAGAGGTCACTAGAGAGGCTCTGAATTGACACTACTTCTAGAACGTTTAAAATGTCACTGTGTCACTGCAGCTCAATAGTATAGCCAGGTAGTCAATGGAGTCTGAACTCAGATCCTCCTCCCAGTGGGTTCAGGTTCCTGGACCTATCCTGTGACTACCATATCAGCCTTGAAATTCATAACCAGAATAGACAACTCCCCAGGTGTCAAGTCTCCACAATGGTTCCTTGATCTGCGCAGTGATCACGGCCGTTAGGATCGGCCTCTGTGTGGTTCTCCCGGTGGCGGTATATTCTCAAACCAGCATCCAGCAAGAGGAGCCGTTTCTCTCATAGCCAGGATTCCCGGGTCCAGGGGAGGGGATGGCCCCCTTGCTGACCCCTAGCAAAAGCTTGCTTCCCATCCCAGTTATTCCACAGCTGCAGGCAGCAAGTGTTAGGGTGAGGGGAGAAGTCTGCCACCAGGGGGCGCCACAGGCCCACTACTTCTTCACAATTGGGGAAGGAAGAAATATCTGGAATACAAGTGATCCCTTCAGGTGTCTCCTAGAATCACCATGCCTGGTGACTAACATCAAAGGAAAACTACAGCAATCCCATTCAGGCTAAAAATGAAAATATGGGTCACTCTAAAAGGACCCTATCTAGGTGAGGTACTTGCTAAATGCAAAGAGAATGGGGGTGGGTAATGGAATAAGGTTCTAAGAAGCTGTGACCAATTACAGACCGGTAGTCAGTATGTCATCTGTCATGAATGCATGTTGTGCACACATCTGTGTATGTGTGGAGTTTCAATGAATGAGAGTGTCCCCCATAGCCTTAGGTATTTTCAATATTTTTTTTTATTTGTAAGGAGACAGAGAGAGAATACAGATATATGAACCACTTTTGGCTTTATGTGGGTATTGGGGAATTGAACCGGGGTCATTAGGTTTTGCAGGCAAGCCTCTTAACCTCTGAGCCATCTCTCAGTCCCCTTGGGTATTTTTGATCAAGCTTCTTACTTGCCTGCTGGAGGTGTGTCACTGGGGGAGGACCTCAAATCTAGTCTACTGTGAGTTCAGAACCAGCTCACACTTGCTGTTCTCTCTCCTGTGGATGATGATGAGATGAGCCAGCACCGCCAAACTGTAAGCCTGAAATAAACCCCTTTCCTTCCGTAAGCTGCTCTGGGTGGGGTGTTTTGTCCCACCAACGAGAAGGTAACTGCTACAATGTGAAACAGGTATCTTTGCTTCTTTCCCTCTCGCCCACTTCTGATGTGTAGGCTTTGTGCCACAGTACTTAAGTACAGGATGTCCAGTAGAAGTGGGAACATCGCACAATCCTTCTGAGGATGGGCGACTGTGTTTCCCATTATAGGTAAATGATGTGCCTTCACTCTGGAAGTGAAAACAAAGACTTGACCTTAAACACACATGTGTTGTTTTCAAATGCTGAGAAGCTCCGTGCTTCTCGTTTTAATTCAACCAGCCTGAAAGGTGCCAGATCCCAACCCCACACCGGCAGCCCTTCTCTTGCTGGTGGAGATCCTGCAGGGCTTCAAAAATAGCTTAATTCTCTTCTTTGTTTGGGTCCGTGTGCTTAGGAGTTTCTGAAGGTCTTACTTCTTCCACCTACTCCTCATTACTTATGCCTTAATACAGTGTTTACTCTCAAAGAGTATTTTTAAAAATACAGGGTGAGTTTTCCTTATCTGTGATGGTTGGGATCAGACAAAATGAGATATGTTGGGAAGGCGTATTTAAGTGTAAACATAAAATTCATTTGTTTCTTAAGCATCTAAACAGCTTAGCCTAAAGGTATTTTATACAATATTTTTAGTGCATGTGTTTTGATTGTGACCTGTCTCATAAGGTCAGGTGTCAAAATTTCTACTCTTATACTCCAAAAGTTTACAGTGTAGATTTTTAGATCAAGGCTGCCCAAATAACAAAGACCAATGGGACAGGAAGTTTGAATGTCATCCAGCACCATGCACAGGCCTGGTCCGCATGCACACCATGGAGCGTTTCCACAGTGGAGTGGACATCACACTGGGCTGAATGCAAACACGTGGTCACACATTCAGAGAGAACGTGAGCAGCCATCTCAACTTGTTGAATCTTACAACGTGGCCATCAGACATGAATTACTGAGTCATACCATCCTCTCCGCCTTCGGTGCTAAGCTTACACAGCAAGACAATGAAAGGTTTCTCTGATCTCTTTCTTGAACGAGGGATGCTCTCATTGGCCATGGCTGGAGCTTTTCCTTCTTATAGGACAGCAGATGGGTACCTTATTAGTCAAAGCCACAGACTGATAATCAGTCTCACGATCTGCTTTTCTGAAACGTGGCCTTGGGTCAGTTCAATGTCTAGAAAATTCTAAACCTTTCTAACCAGCCATCCTTATGTTTTCTTAAGTACAAATCCAACTACAAAGCCTAAGACAAGTTCAAGGTAAAAGATCACAAAACGTGCCTGCACGCTACTCCCCAGACCCAACTTTGTGTTCTCTTGCTTGAGGTGTGGCTGGACACTGTCCCAGAGCTCCCTACCATTCTCCATCAGCTGGGACCCGGGTCCTCAGCCCCCAGCTAGTGTTCTGATTTATGAAAGCACACTGATGGAGGAAAAGGCTGACTTCTCACTAGTGATGTATGTCAGGGGACGTTTAAAGAAAACTTTTGTTGCCACAGCCAAAGATAAGGATCGTTCTGGATGTTGTCGGGTCAGTGAGTGAGGCTTAGCGGCAGCTTACTTCAGTGCCTCATCACAGAGGACCCTTATTTCCACATGCCCACCACCCTCCTCTGTTCTAAGGGTCAGCAGAGGAGAAGACGAAGAGGATAATAGAGTGAAAACGAAGAAAAGGAGAAGATAGGAATAAGGGTAGGAGGAAAAGGGAAGAGGAATCAAGCTCACCAAAAGAGCCACAGCTGGATCCTGTGGCGATAAAGTGTTGAACCAAACACAAATGTACACCTGAGGGCTGAAGAGCTGGCTCAGCGGTTAAGGCACCTGCTTCCAGTGCCTAAGGCCCTTGGTTCAATTCCCCAGTACCCACATAAGGTGGTGACCCTGGTATCTCTCTCTCTCTCTCTCTCTCTCTCTCTCTCTCTGATTGAAAATGAATAAATAAAATAAAATAAACCTTTCCTTAAAAAAAATGTAGGCTTTCAGTTCATGATGGCGGACTAAAAGCCACGCAGTGTCCCCGGGGGAACAGAGGTTAGGGTTTTTAGCTGTGATCCAGGCCGTGGACGCAAGCAATAGCCAGGATCTCGACTTTGGACACTTTCCAGCAACAGATTCTACTGATTGGAACCTGTATCGAACATAAGGGCACGCCAGAGGCAGTGAGTACAAGAGCCCAGCCAGCAGGACCTGCTCCAGCGGTTTGAGCTAGCCACCTTCCAGCCACCCTGAGGCCCGTCCGGGCCCAAGCCAGCTGCCTTCCCACCCCTCTGAGGCTCCAGCCAGCCGCCTTCCCACCCCTCTAAGGCCCGAGCCAGCCGCCTTCCCACCACCCCCAGAACCTGAGCCGGCCCCCTTCCTGCCTCAGGACCCAGCCGCTTTGACATCCCTGGTCCAGCTGCTTTCCCACCCGGGGTCCCAGCTGCTTTCCCGCTCCAGGACCCAGCTGCCTTTTCCACCCAGGACCCGGCTGCTTTCCCTCCCGGGGATCCGGCTGCCTTTTCCACCCCAGGATCTGGCTGCCTTTTCTGCCTGGAGACCTGGTTGCTTTCCTGTCCTGGGACCAGCTGCTTTCATGCCCGGGATTCCAGCTGCTCCCCTGCATGGGGACCCAGCTGCCTTTCCCACCCAGGATTCAGCTGCTTTTCCTGCCCGGAGACCCCAGCTGCCTTTCCCACCCGGGGAACAGAGGCTGCCTTTCCTGCCCAGGGGACTGAGGCTGCCTGTCCTGTCCAGGGACCCAAGGCTGCCTTTCCTGCCTGGGGGACCAGGGCTACTTTCCCCTGCCCGGGGAACCGTGGCTGCTTTCCCGCATGAACCCAGCGGCTACTTCCCCATGCTTGTGGAAGCCGAGGTTCCTTTCCCACACCCAGGCAACCGCGGCTGGTTTGTAGAGCCCAGGGAACCCAGAGGCTCAGTTCCTGCACCTGGGGAGTCCAGTGACCACAATCCCATGCCTGAGGAGCTCAGCTGCTCCTTTCCAGTGCTCAGATATCTCAAAGGCATCCCACCAACCACCTCAAGTGGAATCAAAATGGGCAAGAATATTACACCAGCTGAGGAAACCACACCAAATGACATCAACAACACAACTAAAGGGAGAGAGCAGAGGCAGGCCCAGGAAGACCACACTAAACCCTGATCATACTGGCACAGATCCTGAGGAGAACTTAATGTTAGTCATGCAAGAAAAGATCGACCAACATATTGAAAGGGTACAAAGTCAGCTTATTAGCTTTGCCACCAGGCTTAATATAATAGAGAACCAAATGGACGTCAGAAGAGACATATCAGAACTAAAGGCAAGCCAGCAAACTGAAGGTATCATAAACCAGCTTTTCCAAATTAACCAAAGACATCTGCAAATATAAGAATGACTGTCAGGAAGAAGTAATGAAATCAAACCTGGAAATGGTATCACATCTCAACAGGATAATAGAATCATCCCAAAAAGAAGTTGCAGAAAACAAAAACCATATTGAAATAATAAGAACATCCCTAGAATCTCTTACCACAGGATCAATCACTGGGAAAACAGAACCTCAGACATGGAAGACAGAACAAAGAATTCAAGAGAAATCAGAACCTTGACAAAATTCAAAAGAGCAAGTGAACAAGACTCAAGGGAAATGTGGGATACCATAAAAAGACCTAATCTCAGGATCATGGGGATCTCAGAAGGAGAAGAAAACCAAACTAGGGGCATAGAAAATATTTTAAACAGAATCATTCAAGAAAACTTCCCATACTTGGCAAGAGATAGTCCTGTACAGCTAAGAGAGATATGGAGGACCCCAAACAAATTGGACCAAAGGAGGAACACCCCAAGACATATCTTAGTTACAATGCCAAACATTGAGGATAAAGAGAGAGTCCTTAGAGCAACGAGAGAAAGGAAACTCACGTATAAAGGAAAACCCATCAGAATCACGTCAGACTTCTCCATAGAAACTTTAAAAGCCAGGAGAGCTTAGAACGAAGCGATTCTAGGCCTAAAGAAGAATGGGTTCCAACCTAGACTACTCTACCCAGCAAAGTTATCCATCATAATTGATGGAGGAATTAAAGTATTCCACAAGACTAATCAGCTTTACAATTACTTGAGCACAAAGCCAAACCTTCAAAAGATACTTCATGAGATATCCCATGCAGATGAAACAAACAACCGACCCCAGGAAAGGAACAGAGAACAAGCAAAGTAACAACAGAGATAGCAGCAACAGCTCAGATACCAACCTCCATATTCTCTACAACATGGCAAACCTCACAGTTATAACTTTGAATGTAAATGGAATCAGCTCTCTTATAAAAAGACACAGAATAGCAGGTTGGATCAGGAAAATGGACCCTTCCATCTGTTGCCTTCAAGAAACACACCTTATCACTAAAGACAGCAACCTACTGAGAGTAAAAGGGTAGAAAACAATTTTCCAGGCATGTGGGAATAATAAAAAAAAAGTGGGTGTTGTCAACTTGATCTTTTTAATTATCTTGGGTGGGTCTCTGAGGATGTTTACAGGAATGCAGCCTCTCAGCAAGGGACAGGATGTAAAGAAGCGTAAAGAAGCTCAAAGAAGCTGGAAGTAAACATCCTTTCTTGTGTAGGCAGTACAGGAAGGAAATTCCAGAGACTCAGGAAGCCATTAGAAGATAAGACCCTACCCTAAGCCTATATAAAGGGGAAGAAATTCTCTTTGGCCTTCCTGCCTATTCCCTGTTTTGTGTGTGTGGTGTAGGTGATGGGTTTTCTCTCTGCTCAAACCTGTAAATGGAACTTCCCTTCAATCTGTAGTTTCAATAAATACTTTCCTCCCCTAAATTGTGCCTGGTTTGAAGATTCATCCCAGCTCCGTGTGGCTGACTGCAACAACACCCTAGGCAACACAGTGAGTTCCAGGTCAGCTGGGACTAAAGCGAGACCCAGGCTCAAAAAAACAAAAACAACAACAAAAAACCACCCAGGCATGGTAGTGCACGACTTTAATCTCAGCACTGGGGAGGCAGAGGTAGGAGCATCTCTGTGAGTTCAAGGCCACCCTGAGACTACATAGTTGAATTCCAAGTCAACCTGAGCTAGATAAAGACCCTACCTTGAAAAACAAAAACAAACCAAAGTAACAAAATCTGTAGGATACACATCTGTGCCACCCCAAGGTGGCCGTGCCTTTTCTGTACAAGTCAAACAACAGCTCCTGAGCACCGGCAGGCTGCCCTGAGGGTGGACATGCGCTGTATACCTCAGCCCCCACTGAAGGAAGTGCAGACCCACTGCTCGCTGCCCAGGTCTCAGTACCGAACACCAAGCTATACTCCCTCCACCCAAGACTCTGGAGTGCCGCTGAGGAAAAGTGGGAAACAAGGGAGGGATATTTGAGCACCCCTCTTCTCCCTGACAGAGAAGTCTCCCTCCCTCCACTTTGAACCACACCCAGGAGCCAGCAGAAGCTGACAACAATTACCACTGCAGTGTTTATATTTCCAGAAAGATCCAAAAGATCTTGGAGATTTTCAAAGCATTAGTCCAAACCTACTCTATCAAAAATGTACAAGAGTGGGCTGGAGAGATGGCTCATCAGTTAAAATCACTTGCTTTCAAAGCCTGAAGGCCCAAGTTGGATTACCCAGGAACCACATAAAACCAGATTACACAAAGTGGCTCTTACATCTAGAATTTGTATGCAGTAGCAGGAGGCCATGGTGTGCCCATATTCATTTGTCTACCTCATTGTCTCTCTGTGATGGTTGGGTTTTGTTGTCAATGTGATCTTTTTAATTATCTTGGGTGGGTCTTGGAGGATGTTTACAGGAAGGCAGCCTCTCAGTAGGGGGCAGGATGTAAGGAAGTTCAGGAGAGCTAGAAATGAACATCCCTTCCTGTGTAGGCAGTGCAGGAAGGAAATTCCAGATTCAGAAAGCAATTAAGTCTGGGATAGGGTTGCAAGACCTCACCCTAAGGCTATATAAAAGGGAAGGAGATTTCCCTCCCTTGGCTCCTGCCTGTTTGCTATTGTGTGTGTGATGCTGGTGATGGGTTTCTCACTCTGCTTGGACATGTGAAAGGTGGGCAGGCAGCCTCTTTCACCATTATGGAACTTGTTCTGGGTCTGTAGCTTCAAGAAATCCTCTCCTCCCATAAATTGTGCCTGGTTTGGAGATTTATCCCAGCAGTGTGTGGCTGACTACAACACTCACTCTCCTTTTTTTTTCTCTCCCTCTCTCAAATAAATAAACAAAAATAAATGTACAAGAGAAGATAAATTAAAAAAAGAGAAGATAAATTATTATTAAAAGAAATGATAGATGATAGGCATTTACTTCATCCACTGAATGAAGAGCTTGCCGTGTTAGGTGTCAGCTTTGTAAGAAAACTGTCACTGTTAAATCTCAGTGGGTTTCCTAATCTCTCATAGGACATTGAAGGATGAGATGAGGGCACATAGCTTGGTCACCTCCTCTTGGTTGTGACACCCTAACTCAGAAGAGAATCAGCTTTTCTCCTGGCTTATCCAAATTGTGCAGGGGTATTCACTCAGGCTAGGCCAATCAGAGCACTGGATTCCACGAGTAAGGGACCAATTTCTTAGTGAAAATCTTTCAGGGTGTTTTTTTTTTTTACTTTATAGGAGAAATAGGGGTTTGGGAGAGAGAAGGTAAGAACCTGCTTGTGGGGTTGGGATGATGGTAAAATGCTCGCTGTGCACGCAAAACAGCTCCAGTTCAGATTCACAGAAACAGCTGGGCATGTGGCAGGTGACTGAACTGTAGTCCCAGTACTTGGGAGGGGGAGACAGATGACCCCTTGGGCAAGTTGACTAGCAGGGACAGCAGAATTGGTGAGCTCTGGCGTCCATGAGACCCTGTCTCAGTGCATATGGAGAGCAGTAGAGACCTCTGGCCTCCGCATGCATGCACACACCTATTCGTGTACACTCACACATATGCCCGTGCCACCCACACAAACACGAATGAGCATGCACATCACATACACATGCAGAGAAGACAGAGGAAAAAAAGAACCTGCTTGTTTTATTTTTGTTGGAATGTGAATTCCTTTGTAATCATTCTGCCTAGAGTTCATTGAGCATCTGAAGTGTGTAAATATTTTTCATTGAGTTTAGGACTTTTTTTGACAGGGTCTCCATGTACTCCAGGTGGGCCTCAAAGTTGCTATGTAGCCAAGAATGACCTTGAACTTTTGGTCCTTTTGTCTCCACATCCTGAGTGCTGGGATTACAGGCATGTGTCACCACACCTGGTTTATGCGGGTGCTGAGGAGCCGACCCAGGTGTGGGCTAGGCAAGCACCCTACCCACTGCACTACATCACAGCCCAAATTTGGAAAGATTTTAGCCATTTATCTCTTTGGCTATTTTCTTCCAGCTTTTTCCCTCCCCTTCTGGTATTTCCATTTCATACATCTTGGTCCCATATTTCTTTCTTCTTTTTTTTTAAATTCATTTTCAAGCAGAGAGAGAGAGAGAGAGAGAGAGAGAGAGAGAGAGAGAGAGAGAGCGCACCAGGGCCAGGGCCACCTTGTGGGTCTGGCTTATGCGGGTCCTGGGGAATTGAACCAAGGGCCTTAGGCACTGGAGGCAAGTACCTTAACCGCTGAGCCATCTCTCCAGCCCTTGGTCCCATATTTCTCTGTGTGTTTATCTATCTTCATTCTTTGCCCCTGTTTTCCAGATGACAACATTTCCATCACCCTGGCATGAAGCTTACCAATTCTTTATTCCATGAGCTCAAAACTCTATTGAGCCTCTTTAGAGAATTTTTCATTTCAGTTATATTTTTCAGTTCCAGGATTTCCACCTATTTCTTTTAAATATCTGTATGACCTCCATTTAATGGCACACGGTCACCATGCCCTCCTTAAATTCACTAAATGTGATTTCTTTTATTCTATCAACTAAGTCTACCCTCTGATCAAATTCAATAGCAGTTTCTATGGCCACCCCTCCCCACCCCCAGCCTTGTGTGGATCATATTTCCTTGTTTCTTTGAAGATGATTTTTTTCTGAAAACTACATTTTAGAGAGTGTATTATTGCTATTCTGGCTACTGATGCACCATAGTTTGCTTCCTTGCTGATATTTGTTTCGTGGCTTAGCTGAATTAATTTGGAAAATCTATTTCTACTATAGTGTTCAGCCTCTGGATTAATTTCTTCTCTGGCTATTGTAACCACATGTCTGATAGCAAACAACCTGAAGGAGGAACCTGCGATGTGTGTTTTAAAACTTCACCATCTGGGTTCCCTTTTGTCAGAAACAACATTATACACAAGTAAAAAGTCACCAAACTGCATCACAGAAGCAGCTTGACACAGGCTCTACCTGCAGCCTAAATCACACAATCCACACCGAGGATCACCGGCGCGGATGTGCCCACGGGCAGGGGTAAGAGGGAAGGGCAGCAGAAATTCTAACTTCTGGTAGTGCTCATCTTGGCTTGCAGTAGAGGCAGAAAAAAAGAAAAGATACCCTCTCTCTATCCTTACACTTATACCTGCCAGTGATCCAGTACCTAGGCAGGGAAGGCTGAGATCTCTGTTTTCAAAGAGAAAGCCTAAAAAAATAAGGGAGGGAGGGAAGGAGGGAGACACAAACAGGGCATGCCAGGGGGTCTGGAAGAAAAGAAAGGTCGAGCATGGCATTCAGATATCTCAGCAAACAGGTGATGGGACTAAGATTACAGGTTCTTTAAATGATAGGGGGAGTGGGACAGAAGAAAAATAGAATAATAACTAACTTAGGAGTGGGTGCACATTGGTTCCGATATGGCCCTCACGACAGTGTTAGATGGTTCTAGAACTAGAAACTGAGGTGAAATAACTTCCAAGTCCATGGCCAGTGTGACCCTTGCTCTCCCCATGTTGCCCTTCACCTAAGAGGAGGGGTTTCCCGCATCTGTTCCTTGGTGCCCAGGGAGTGGGCACCAGCGTGGTTCTCTCCTCATCCCCTGTCTCTCATCTTGCTGAAGATTCCCTGAGCCTGCTACTCCAGCTATGAGTGATTCAGCTTCGGGTATGTGCTATGGTTTAGAAGCAAAATGTCCCACAGCCTTGTGTTGTTGAACACTTCATCCCCAGGTGGTGACGCTATTTTGGCAGATAGTGGGACTTTTGGGAGGTGGGACCTGACTTTCAGAAGTGGATCTCTGGGGAACAAGTCTTGAGGTCTCTAGCCTGTCTCTGCTTCCTGGTCTGCTCTGCCATGCCTCACTCACCAAGATGGACTCATTTCCTTCAATTGTGAGTTAAAATACATCTTTCCTCAAGTTATTTCTTTTAGGGATTTTATCACAGTGGCAAGAAAAGTAACTAATTCGTTCTTCTTAGCTATATACAGTAAGTCTCTTTCTGTTCTGAATGCCTGGAAGGGTGTTTATTTCCTGCCCAGACAACAGAATGGAAGTCATTTTGTCTCTTTGCACATTCTATTTTCTCTCCCTAGAACTTCAACCTCTTTCTCTTGTCTATCTTCAGGTTCTTAAACTCTGTTCAGACACCATCTCCCCTCCAGCACCAAGACTTGAACCTGAGCAGCTGACTTCACAGCCCAGGCCCCTGACCAGCAGAGAGGAAGAAGGGTCAGTCTGGAAAGACAAGGGAGGTAACGAGGTCCTCAGAGAACACTGATGTATCATCTGCATGTATTTGCTCTGTGGAAGAATTTAGACCGAGAGACTAACCACCAGTATGCCTTGTTTGACCACTTACCTTGGCAGATTGGGAACGAGTAGGAACCGGAGCGGCAGGAGTCACACCGGGGACCCTCGACCCCTGGGCGGCACAGGCACCTCCCATAGTCGTCACATATTTCGGGAAGAACACCTTCCAAGTTGCAGTCACATCCTGCAAGAACACACGATGATGACATTGAGCAAGCACCCTGAGAGACAGGCATTCATCTCATAGTTGAGGAAAAAGATGCCGTGAAGGAGGAACTTGCCCAAGGTCGCAGACCATTCATTAGGTCTGTCTGATTCAAAAACCATGTGGTTTTTTAAGTTATTATACTAAGAATGCAAGCTGAACACTGGATTAAAAGCAATTTTCAGTCAGGCATGGTGGCACACACTTTTAACCCCAGCTGAGACAGGAGGATTACCATGAGTTCAAGACCAGCTTGGGGCTAGAAGTGAGTTCCAAGTGAGATGTGAGACCCAAGGAACCCTTAACTGAAACTGGGATCCATGGCAAACTCTTATGAAGACCAAGAACCTCGACTCCAAGAGGAAACTTCCACTAACCAGAGATCTACAGAGAGGCTACACCTTTAGAATCTCACCAAATTAACAATGTTTGTCTCATTTACCCTATACTGATCTCACTTCTCTACTGAAGATTCTGTTTGGATTTTTCAGAAGGCAGTGAGAACCATGGACAGCCCAATTCTACTAACAGGACCTGGGATGATGGCTGACAACCAGGCAGGAGATGAACCACCCCTAACTCATCATCTAGGGCCTAAACAAAACCTTAGAGGAAGTGTCAAAATGAGCCAGAGAACTCCCTCCACAGCAAGTCAGATAACCTATGAAAGGGTAATAAAGACAGACACTAGGGGTATCCAACATTGGCCAGAGACTCTTAACACCTTAACAGTAAAGCAGACTTAAAATTCACCCACCATGACTCAGGGAACTGAGTGGAAGGGGGGGGGAGATTATAAGAGCCATGGTGGGAAGACTATCCAGTAACATTGCTCCCCACCCCCACCCAGCAACAACACACAAATTAAAAAATGGCAACTTCTTGTACAAGCCATAACCCCCTACCCCATGTTCTGGTCCAGCATCCCACTGTGGAGGACCCCCCCAGTGGGTTGGGACAGGAAGGAGGGAAATGGGGGTACCATCACAAGACATGCTCATACATTGTATCAAATTATTAACAATAAATAAGTTTAAAAAAAGAAAATCTTATAAATTAAAAACAAAATAGCATCTTCCAGGGTATACTATAGATTTAGATACCAACCAGTTGCATACCAAAAACTCCACCATGTGCATCCCTATAGATTACATCTACATCTAAACCTGCCTGAAGTTCCCTTGGGAAGTTCTAGAGAGGCTGAAAGGTCCAACTGCTTATTAAGGAAGGGCCATGCTCATACATTTGGAAAGATTTTCTATAAGGGTTAAAGAATTACATAGGGATAAAAGTTTGTTAAATCCCCCCCTCTTCCCTTATGCCCTAAGCCCTAACCTTTCAGATAAAAGGCTAATAACAAAATTGTAGACTTTTTTCCTAACACAATGACTAAGAATAATAGCTTGAAGTAAATCAGAACAACTTTAAGGTCTCTGCATGACCTCTGGCTTATTCACACTTAGACTGAACAGTTGTTTGACAATAAGAACGTTAGAAGTGAAGGAGCTCCAAACAGTCCCTAAATGTAGTTAGTGCACTGGAACTATAGCTTCTATAGGCACAGATTTGGCCAACTATGGGGTGAAACTATTTGGAGGGAAATTGGGTCTGTAATGAAAATAGAGACATTTTTTTCCTTGACATTATTCCCTAAACCTTATCATCTAACTATTTACAGAGAGCATTTACAGTACAGTAGGTATTATAAGTGGTCTGGAGAAGGTCTAAGGTATATGGAAGGATATGCTTCCACACGCTCCCAGAGCTCTGTGCTCATCTAAACACTGGCATTAGTTCCTGCTGATCTGAATGTCCATCTGATGAAGTCTCCTCTAGATCATCAGTTCCTGGGAGCAGTTAGTATCAGCACTCAGCTGCCTAGGCAGTGCCTAGTGCAGAGTAGGCGCTTCATGAGTGAAAAATATACTTGAGCCAAGCCTGAAATTCTCCTCAATAAACAATATTCCTATGTTTGATTTTATTGGCAGAGCCTCCAAACTGAGCTATCCAAAGTCAATTGTTTAGCAAATCCATGTTCAGTGATTTTAAATTCACTGGTAAGAACTATCACCGGGGATATCGCCATGTTTCTTACAAATCCATGCTTTTGTTCTAGACTGGTGGAACTCTTTCTGAGTGCTCAATATCCATAGGTAGAAACCAAAGCCAATTATAGACACGAAAGCCAAAAAAGACAACCAATATTTTGGTCCCTGTTCTCAGGTCAAGCAGGCCCTAAGAGACAATGAGGCACTTCTAGAAGGTCCTACAGCTCCAGTAAGTCACCTGTTCTCTTAATCAGAGAATTTACAGAGACTCTTAGACTCCAGGGTACAATTGGCAAAAGGAGAGGCAGAACAGAGGGGAAGATCCTCAACGCTTCTGAGGGAAGCCACATGGTCAGCACAGCCCTGACTCATCCCAGCAGATGGATCAAATGTTGACAAGGCCATAGAGCCCCTCCCAGGTCCTCCAAAGTCTCCCCTAAAGAGCTGCAACTGACCTTACAAATATACAGAGTTAAACTTTGGCTACTACCTATTTGGTCTTAACCACTCAGCAAGAAAAGTATAGTCAGAAAGTAAAGTGTGCCTTAATAGCTTTAGGTAACCCAGTCCAGGAAATTTCCCTTCTTTTAAAAATATTTTAATTTATTTGCAAGGAGAGGGTGGTGTTGCACCAAGGCATCTTACCACTGCAAAGGAACTCCAGATGCACATCTGGCTTTATGTGGGTACTGGGGAATTGAACCCAGTCTGTTAAGCTTTGCAAGAAAGTACCTTTACCCTCTGAGTCATCTCTCCATCTTTCCAGCCCCCAAATTTCCCTTCTTAATTCCAAAGGTCAAATGGTAAGAGTGACAATTGTACGAAACAGTGTGACTTTAGATGTGCTAAAGGTGATTCACATTGGTATCAAAGTTAAATTCTCTGTGTGTGTTCTTGATAATTCTGCTAATGTTTCATTCTTGATAATTCTGCTAATGTTTCATGTGCATTACAAGATCTACAAGAACAATTTCAGAGCATGCCAGACACTGCTATGCCAGTGAACAGCTTTAGAAGGGGATTTCTGGAACTTCGTGGTAAAAGAGAATCCTATCTATCATTCTTGTTAATAGAAACTCTGCTAAATTTTGGACTAGTGTGCTTACTGCTGTTTCTGAGAAGGATTAGGAGAAAAGACCCTCCCACAGATAGATAGGAATGTGGTCTCAGACAGATGACCTCATTGTTATTCCCAAGGTTCACCACTCCCCCCCTCCCCTCAAGGAAATTCTTAAAAGTCCTGGCTCCAGAGGCTTCACCCCTTCTGTCTGGACTGTGGGCTGGGAAGCACTTGAAACCGGGCTGGTGAGTGTACCTCTCACCCTCCCTGATCTCGGTACCAAGGTCAGAGAGAGGGGGAGGGGGAAGGGAAAATTTCTTCAACATGTGTGCTATTTCTTTTCTTCATTTTTTGGTGAATTTATGCACCTTTCTGTATGTTTTATGATTTGTTGAGTGATTTTATGCATTTTTCTGTATGTTTTATGAACCTCACAGACCACGCAGTGGCTGGTCGACCTTTACATCCCATTTTCCTTTTCCCAATCAATTAAGTTTCAGAATAAATGTATTTAAGAATTATTCTTGTCCCTGTGTATAATTCTTTGTACATCGGAGGACACGAACTCGGATTAAGGGGAGAGGGAGTTCAAAAGCTCTCTCTCCGTGTCACATATTAATTATCAGTAACCCGTATCATTTCAATCTTCCTACCTCTTTCATAGCCCACATTCAGATGGCTCTGTGACAATCTAATGTCATCTACTTTCCAAGGCCTGAAAGTCTATAAGAATAGGAATCCTGAAGAACTCCAATTTACTCAGTGTCCACGTCTTTCTGACACCTCTTGCTTTCATTTTTTTTCTCCCCAACATCTTTATTTAGGAATGTCTTCCCAATGATTCTAATACACTTTTGAGGTCCCTTCAATAGACCCATTGGAGAGGTATCTTAACTGACACATTCAACTACCTCTCAAATGGAAGAAGCCAGATTGGTCATCACCCAAACTTCCCAACTGCAGTTAGGATTACTTCTTCAGAAGGGATGCAATTCAGGGATAATGGAGCTACCCCAAAAATAAAAGCAAGAAATGTTCTTGAGCCAGACCTTGCTGTCTCCACTTGGCTAAAGGTCAGAGAAGGATCTGACTTCTCCTTATCTCACGGCCTAGAGGAGTTTCCTAGATCAGTCTTTCCTTAAACTCCACTGAGTCCCTCCCTAAAAAATTGTTCTTTCCTAGAATTAAGATTCCTGGAAGGATTAAACTTGATCCTGACATTGTAGCTGGTTAGCTCAGCCCCCACCCAGAGTTTAGAAAAGGCTCCAATCCACTATCCAGAGGCATGGCACCCCTCAGTAACAACACACTTGGGCCAGGAGAACCGGGCTGAATACTAGGCTATTCATGGTCCCCTGCCCCAAGGACTGATCCAGATGGCCCAAGGAGAAGGATATCCAGCTGATTGGAGATGGGGAGGGGGGGCAGTGGGGAACTGGGGATAACAACTCATTGTTTGCCCACTAAATAATGAAACTCACTATGGACAATAAAAAAAAGAAAACAGGCTCCAATCTGGGTTTCCAGATGGGAAACCTGGAAAACTCATGGGCAGGAGTCCTCTCTACTCTCTCCTCATTCCATCTCTTAAGTATTTTAAATTCTAGCTATAATCTAATAAAATCTTTCTTAAAAAAAAAAAAAAAACAGTTGTTAGCCAGGCGTGGTGGAGCACGCCTTTAATCCCAGCACTTGGGAGGCAGAGATAGGAGGATCACCATGAGTTCAAGGCCACCCTGAGACTCCAGTGAATTCCAGGCCAGCCTGAGCTAGAGTGAGACCCTACCTTGGAAAAAAAAAAAAAAAAAAAAAGCCCAGTTGTTTACTTCTAACCCTCATCTGGCAAGTCTCCAAACCAATTGTGATGGCTGCATCCCACCAGGAAGTTGGAATGCTAATGCTGGCATGGAAAACATACCTCAGAGACCATTACCCAGACTCTTAGGGGGGGTCTTATTCAACATATCTCTTAGCCCCAGCTACTATGACAATGGCAAGCAGCCCCTCCCTACAAAGTGGTTAGGACAATGCAGACATTTCCCTGCTCTTTGACAATAACCCTCATTCAGTAATAGCATGGGGCAGGCCCTATCTTCAGGCCCAATGGGAATGGGCTGCTATATGTGATAAGCCCAGATTGTTTCCACATCCCTGATAAAGTGAGCACCTATTGTTTCCACAATGGTTGATTTTGCTTCCTGTTGTTCTTTGAACTTGGAGTTGGGGGTTGGGGGGAGTGCATGCAGTCCAGTGTCCCTCTAGAATGAATGCTTTGGGAATATACTCCATTGGTCATTTCTAAAAGGAGCCCTGAAAGATGTGTGGATGTATTGTGACGGGTCAGGCAGTCTGCAGAGACAACCCCTCCCATTGAGTGGGAGGTGTCTAACTAGAGCTACAACCTAGGGGCTAAAACTGATTGGTTAGATATGAACCAATCAGCTGTCTCTCTGACTCACCTGGGGAAAAGTTAAATTAACTTCCCTAGAAGAAAGCCGGCCTCATCCTCCACATGGCAAGCAAGCAGAAAGACTGCTGAATTTCCAGGCCTTAGGAAGGTAATTAGCGGGAGTGGGGGCAGGCTCCAGACTTTTTCCCTCATGAACCTCTCTTTCTCATGATGGGAGCTCTCTATTATCTTTTCTTATATTATGAACCTCACAGACCATGTGATGGCTGGGCAGCCTTCCTATCCAGCTCCATTTTCCCTTAACTAATTAATCTAGAATAAATGTGTAATAAGACTTATTTCTATCCCTGTGTATAATTCTTTTGCATTAGAGGACACAAACTCAGGGGAGGGGGGAATTCCAAATTCTCTCCGTAACACCTTGGTACTGGCAGGGGATGGGTTGCAAGACACCTTCCTCCACCTCTCATGGATACAAAAACCCACAGGTGCTCAACTTTCTCATGTAACATGGCACAACACATGTAGCACTTGCATATTTCCTATGTACATCCTCCATAACTCACATTCATTAACTCACATCCACGGTACTGGATCTTAATAAGAAGCATCCATCAGCCGGGCATGGTGGCACACGCCTTTAATCCCAGCACTAGAGAGGCAGAGGTAGGAACACTACTATGAGTTAGAGGCCACCCTGAGACTACATAGTGAATTCCAGGTCAGCCTGGGCTAGAGTGAGACCTAACTTGAAAAAAAAAAAGCATCCATCAAAATCATCAGCAAAAGTTCAGAATACAAGCCGGGGCTTTACTCCAGAAATCTAGATGATGATCTTGAGATCTTAAGTGATAGACAGGAATGTGTGTATGTGTAAACACAAAAGATTCTAACACACACCTCTGGTTAAAAAGGACATGAGATCTTCAATGGGACTTAAAGGATTAGCATTCCCTGGAGTGGGAGGGTGTCCAGCTTTGTCCAAACTACCACATCTTCTGGCAGCTAGAAATGTGGGTTTCCAATGTTCCCTGCCAAGAGTTAAGTTCAAAACTGTGTATTATTAAAATTCATTAAGAGATGACAAAATTGTAATAGCTGTGTCTTTGAATGCCCAAACATAACTGTGCTAACTAAATCTTTTTCCTGGAGCCTGTGCTTCAGGGTTTCCCTAGAATTTGGTAACTTCTCTTCAAATTCAATTAAACTTATTTTCCTGAAGTCCACAGACATCAGGCTAGCTGGAGAAAAGAAAGAATTGAGTAACAAATGGATTACTGTAAACAGACTATAGATTGGAAGTCAAAACATTCTTGGGGGTGGGGGGATCAATTTGTGTGTTGCTATCAAGGCTCCAGGGCCAAGTTCCATTCTAGTCAGTTTACAAATGTTTAAGAAAATGCTTGATGACACTCACTATGGGCAGGATGCCAAGTCTCTCCATACTGTAGGAATTCCAAACCTTGTAAAACAGAGTGTCTATTCTCCAGTGCCAACATGTCTGATGCAGACTTATAACACCTGCCTCACAAACACATAACTCCATGGCTTGGTCAGGAGTCAGGGCAGGAAGGTAAATGAAGCCACACTAACTTACCTGTGCCACCAACAGTCTGGTGATGTTTCCAAACCATTTGAAAGGGACATCAGTAGCATTATAAAGAGGCAGACAGAAAGGCCCTTAGGAGATATTGTTCTTAGTTCCTGTCTGCCAAGTGAAACCCTGCTCTCTGTGGCAGCTGCCATAGAGCTGGAATTACTCAGGTACACTAGTTCAAGCCCAGCCCCTTCCAGGTGCTGCACCCAGGTGTGCTAACTTCTTTTGGATTCAGCTCCAGACCCAAAATAAAAGGCCTGGCTGCTCACAAGGCTTTTGGTACTCTCAGTAACTGAGGTTTACACCATCCCATGCTGACAGCTTAAGTACTGCCAGGGTAGGAAAGGGTGGTGTGATGGTTAAGTTTTGTTGTCAACTTGACCTGTTAGCAATACACAGTGATCTTGAGTGTTCTGTAGCAGATTTCCTCTGAATTGAAGACAGAAAGAAGGCTCAGAGGATTCAGGAAGTCATGTTAGCTAGAAACAAACATCCCTTCCTGGGAGGGCAGTGCAGGAAGGAAATTCCAGAGACTCAGGAAGCCAGTAAATCTGGGAAAGGGTTACAAGGCCCCACCCTAAGGCTATAGAAAGGGGAAATCTGTTCCCCCTCCCCTTCCCTTTTTGCTGGTGTGTGTGTGTGTGTGTGTGTGTGTGTGTGTGTGTGTGTGTGTGTGTGGTATTGGTGATGGCTTCTCTCTCTTTCTCTCTCTCTCTCTCTCTCTGTCTCTCTGTCTCTCTGCTTGAAATGAATAAATAAAATATTTTAAAAAAGAAACAACTGAAAAGAGCAGATTCACACCTGAGACTGTTGCCCCTGCCTTCCCTTCTCCACCATGCAATCTGCTTTCTGTTTTTTCATTCTTCTGTCTCAATCAAGGGCAGCTTCTTCCTGTTACAAGCCAAGTCACAAGTGCCCAAAGCTTGCAGATAACTGAGTTCACCACCTCGCTGGGTGCACCTTAAGCAATCTACACCATCTGCTGTGTTTCCTGGAGGGATACAGCTTGGGTTCTGTGGTAGGTCTGCTAATGCACCTTCCAGTGGCTCCCTCAGCACCCTGCTCACCCCTTCCTGCTGTTTCCTAGAATGACCTCCCAAATACACTACTTGTTCTCAGTTCCCCTTTGCAGGCCTGTTCTTTGAAGAATCCAGTAGGACAGTAGGTAAGTAGCTGCCACAGGAGGTTTTGGAGCAGGCGAGTAATCTAAAATCCAAACCATGCTCGGACATTTGAATAAAGACTGAATAGCAGACGTCTGCAAGGACCCTGTCATGCTCAAAGAAAAGAGGACTCAAAACTGGGCCTGGTGGTATGTTCAGGAAATAGGAAAAGAAAATGAAGTATAATATTGTCATTGACATTAAGCCAAAAGGAGTTTATGGGCTGGGAAGATGGCTCAGTGGTTAAAAGTGCTTGTTTGCAAAGTCTGATTTGATTTGATTGCCTAGTACCCATGTAATATCAGATGCACAAAGTGGCACATGCATTTGGAGTTCGTTTGCAGAAGCAAGAAGCTCTAGCATGCCCACTCTTTCTCTTTTGCAAATAAATAATATTTAAAAAATTAAAAATACTTCAAAATGGTGTTTACTTGCCTTTTATATTGCCAGCTACTGGTTCTTCTGGACTTGGAGTATAAATAGCAAAGACAGGAGCTCCTGTAAAATAATGTATGAAAAAAACCACAGAGTCATTAAGGAGGCGGTGACATAAGACACGAAGTTGCACTGAGTAGGGGGAAACCACTCTCATTGATGAAAAATAACACAGAGTAGAGACGAGGTTACTAAGGCACTGTTTGTTGCTCTAGTTCAAATGAACCTCGTGGTTGAACATAGGCGGCTCTCGGATTTCAGATCTGCACATTAGCAAATAGAACTGTTTTATGCTCAAATGGCTAAATCCCTCAAAAGAGCTATGCCTAAACAGTGACGGAACTGGCTTTTCATAGCTTTATTGCTTTTTGAAGGTAAAAATCAAGACTAAATTTTAAAAAATACTTTATTTACGAGAGAGAGAGAGCGTGAGAGAGAGAGGGAGAGAGAACGGTGTGTCAGGGCTTCCAAGACACCATAAAGGAATTCCAGACACATGCACCACCTTGTGCATCTGGCTTTACATGGGTACTGGGGAATCAAACTCAGGTCCTTCTGCTTTGCAGGCAAATGCCTTAACCGCTAAGCAATCTCTCCAGCCCAAGACTAGATTTTTTTAAAAAATAATATTTTTATTTATTTGAGGGAGTGAATAGGCACTCCAGGGCCTCCTGCCACTGCAAATAAATTCCAGACACATGTGCCACTTTATGCATCTGGCTTTACATGGACACTAGGGAATTGAACCCAGGCCATCAGGCTTTGCAAGCAAGTACCTTTAACTACTGAGCAATCTATCCAGCCCCAAGACTAGCTTTTAAAAAGATGTGTTCTTTCAAGCTTTTTCCTTAAATTTGTGCTTATTCCATGAAAATGATTCAAGTTCTTTTTTTTTTTTCACAAGAAAGGCAAGGACAATTTCTCCTCAGCTCTTATCTAAAGATCACAGAATTTAAAGATAGGGTGTCACTGAGCTTAAGACATTGTTTCATGTAAATATATTTATGATATATTTTATTACCCCAAATAGGGCAATTTCCACAGTGAGAGTGGGTGCTGTTTTAACAGTTCCCCGGGAACAGTAGGTGTAAGCTGAAACACAGTGGGCCCTATCACGTGATTTCTGCCTCCACCTCTACAACCCAATAAACATCCTTCATGACAGAGCACTGGCATGGGGGAGGGGAGTGTAACCACTCGTAGCATATGTCACAGCCCCCCGCCCCCAAAGCACAGTTGTCACATTGCAAGGGAAAAAAAAACAATATTTTTGTCACAGCTTGCATAGCTGATTTCACAGATTCTCTTGCTACATGGTCTGTAGAGTTTCTGACATATATGTGTATATATTTCTTTTCTTTTTTCTCATTAAAATACTGAAATGTTAACTTAGATCATTGCAGTGGGGTGGAAGTGAGATTCCTGATAATAGCAGGAAAGAGAAGATACAACCTCATGGCCCACAAATGTGACACACACCACAGGTGCACAGACATCTAAAAGCTCGTAACATTTCTTCTGGGTTTATCAAGAAAAGACACAAACATATATATCACTCTTAAGTTGGAATTCCCAATATCTGACCCTTTTGAACTACTGAAATAGCAATCAATGTCTCTGGTAACACCAAGTTAAATATGACTCTAAAATATATATTCCAAACTTGGGGCTTTTGTGTTAAATAACCTACCTGGCCTTAGTTCGGTTCCTCACCCCAGCCATGTCTTCTGGCATTAATTTCCAAAAACCAACTATGGGTCAGAAAGGGCAGCCTCTTTTTCTGCAAGAGACACTTACTTGAACAAAATGGGAAGTTATAGTATCCATCCGCACACTTCTCACAATTGTCTCCATGGAAATTCGGCTTACAGTGACAGCGGCCCGAGCCCTGCTCACAGCCATCTGCATGCTCAGGGTCACAGCTGCAAGCTAAGGAGAGCAATGGTTTTCACAAACAAAAAGGCCCTCATACTTCTCAGCAATGTTCCATACCTGACCAGTGGTCCCCAGTCGTCCTTGAAAGGTGGCGGGCTCTCCCACCCCATCCCTGACCAAAGTGCTCACTGAGTCTGCTGGGCAGGAGAGCAGCCTTGAGGGACAGTCACACTGAGAAGTGCTTGAGGATATTGTTTAGCACATTGGGCCCTGCCTGGCTCCTTGAGCAAAGACCGCACAGACCAACCAGAAGTGGTGAGAGCGGGTCCCTGGGGATGTGCACAAAGTGGCTGTCATTATCATTATGAGTGCAAGATGCCTAGATGTGTAGGCTGTGGACAGCAGAGCAAGATCACACCCCTCACCTACCAGTTAAACTTTTATTTTATTTTATTTTTTTGAGGTAGAGTCTCAATCTAGCCCAGGCTGACCTGGAATTCACTATGTAGTCAGGATGGCCTTGAACTCATGGCAATCCTCCTACCTCTGCCTCCCAAGTGCTGGGATTAAAGACATGCGCCACCACACCCAGCTCCAGTTAAACTTTTATGTAATGTGACTTTCTGAAGGTAGCGTTTTCAGAAAACCTGATAATTTTTCAGCAAACCCGCTTACATTTCAACGTAATGAACTGGTTGTGCATAATACCTCAGAGTTTTTCTTAGCCTGACACGTTGTGAACCTGGACAGGTAAGTTCTGTCAGAGCTGCCTGAGTACATGTCCTGGGAGAAATTGGGCAGACTGATGTCACCTCGTGTCCTCTCAAAATTTTCTTACAATTGATGTGTCTTGTTGATTCTTTATGCTGGGCCTCTGACTCCTCTGAGGACCACTTTAATGATGAAATAAAAAACTAGGAAACCAATTTTAAAGTTGAGGCTTGAGACAGCTACAGCTCCCTTCTTTCCTGTACCGCTGTTAGACATAAGACAAGGGACAGTCACACAAGGAAGAAGGAAGGAAAGTGGAAATATGTTTTCAAAAACTCAGAATTCTCCAGACAGAAGCAAATCACTTCTCATACTCTTGAACATGTCCATGACATGTTGAATGCAAGAGGGGGAAGAGACACAGAAACCAATTTCAGGACTGGAATTGTTTTCCAACTGTGACAACCCCAAACTGGGCCCTTCCACAAGGGAAAACCAGCAGGTTTTAGCAGACCACACCTTCTTTCTGTATAATCAATCTGTGATGGCAGTTATGCCAGACAGAAATGACCACAGCACGTGTCTACAGCCATACGACCCTGACCGAGCCAGACCTCGTCCCATCTCTGAAGCTAAGCAGGGTCGGGCCTGGTTAGTACTTGGATGGAAGAAAGGATCACACCTTGACTTCAGTGGTTCCTGAATTTAGTAGCTTTGTCATTCAAGTCGAAATACTTAACTACTCGGACCCTATTTTTTTCATATCTAAAAACTGAAAATATCAAAATGTCCTCAGTTTGTCATGACAATTTGAAAAGATGTCCATTTAAGCATTTAGGTAACCTCTTGTATAAAGCAAGTGCTTGATTAAGTGTGACTATCTACCACACCGTGACCACCATTATATCTTTGCTGTGCTGTTTTATATATATACATATATATACATATATATACATATATATATATATATATGGCCTACAGCCATTGCAAATGAATTCTAGACACATGCACCCCCTTGTGCATCTGGCTTTACATGTGCACTGGGGAATCAAACTCAGGTCCTTCTGCTTTGCAGGCAAACACCTTAACCACTAAACCATCTCTCCAGCCCCACTGTGCTGTTTTGATGTTAATTCTGATGCAAGTTGAAGTTTTTTGAGATCATAGATACATGAAGGAATTAAGATTTATTGTGTAGATCTAATGTGTGACAGGTCCAATGTATTAAGTATGTTCCTAGATATGGATGGCATTTCTTTGAATTTTATGAACTGTATTCCCATTATCACTTATATATAAGAAATCAAGGGCTCATTGAGATTATGTAGCTGCCTGAGGTGACACCTGGAAGGAATAGGTTGAATAATATGAAGGAAAGGGAACAAAAACTTCAACCAACTTATGAACTTAGTGACATCTTTGAAGCAGTTTAAGATACACGAAGATGTCATGAAACTTACGGATGCAGCCATGGGGGGCATCAACTGGAACCCCAGAAGGGCGGTAATAACCTTTGGCACACTTTTCACAGTTTACACCTGCTGTGTTGTGCTAGAAAGAAACAAAAGACACTTAGAAGGAAGGACACTGGGATGCCCAGACCTCTTTATGTAATGCCATGTGTGTCCCCTATGCCACCCCGGCCCCAAGGGAAATAATTCTACCCTATACAATCATAATTTCAAAGTCACTAAGACCACATGCAGCTATCTTGGCCTATGGGTTTCTAAGGACACTGGCTTAACCTCAGCTCTGAAAAACAAACAAACAAAAACAAAACACGTTCTTCACTGAAAGAGGGAATGAGGAAAAGTTCCACACATGAGCAGTTGGGTCTCTCCTTTTTATCAGAGAATTTGCTTTCATGAAGCACTTGACATTTTGGTGCCAGGGGACTCATGAACTAGTCCTCATAGCTTCATTCAGAAGAACTCATGAATGAGTATTTACCTCCTTTAGGTTAATCCCAAAGAATGAAAGGTCATGTATGCATTCATAGCTTTTCCGGTTTGGGGAGAACTGCAGACCTCTGTCTCCAGGCATTCTAATTTTATCTGTGTTTTACTCTTGAAGCCATTCTCTAGTCTTAATGCTGAGAATGCAAATGTAGGCGCGAGGCTCACACACAGGCCTCATTTTAAAGTACAAAACTAGGCAGCTTTTTCCAATTCATCGTTAATCCTTATAATTGCCACAAAAATCAAATTACCCAACATGCATCATCAGTTTCCAAGAAATACATGCCCACAGTTGAGCTTAAATCTGCCTCTCTCTAATTTGGGAAGGATTTGGAGAACAGTGGTCTTTCATTAATGAAAATAAAAGCTATAGGAAATTAACAGGAATAAATACACACGCACCCACACAAAAGTCTGGAAGAAACACAGAAGAGAACAAAGACCCCCCTCTGTGTCCTCTGCTCCTGTAGAGGATTTTATTAACTACAGACCATTACTGATTCCCACTCCTTGTCCTGCGGGCTAACATCTGAACCCACATTACCATGGAGGTACCAAACCACGATGGTCACATCTCTAGCTTATTTCCATCACAACATTGTGGGCAAATGAGAAACAGATCTAACCCACTCTCCCTTCCCGTCAAATTCCAATGAGCCTTCCATTCTGATGCTTGTCACTATGACTTACAGGGGACATCAAGCTAACCTTGGCCACCAGTTCAATTAGAGTAGAAACCTGAGAAATGTTCTTTGAAGTGGGCAACCTTTTCCTCTCTACCACACAATCACAGGGAAATTATACTTTTAAAACACACAGAATGGCCATGAGAACAAGTAGTGATCATGGGGCAGGGACATGGCTCAGTGAGTAAAGTGCTCACCACACAAGCATAAAGACCTGAGTTCGGATCCCCAGCACCCATAGAAAATGCTAGGCATAGTGGCACACACCTGTTATCCCAGCTTTGGTAAGGCAGAGACAGGCAGACCCCAGGGCTTGCTGGCTAGCTTGCCTAGCTGAATTGGCAAACTCAAGATTCAGCATGGGACCCAGGCTTATAAAAGTAAAGAGGAGGAGGCTGGAGAGATGGCTAAGTGGTTAAGGCACTTGCCTCCAAAGCCTAAGGTCCCAGGTTCAATTCCCCAGTATCCATACAAGATGTAAGGCAGATACACAAAGTGGCGCATGCATCTGGAGTTCATTTGTAGGGCTCTCTCTCTCTCTCTCTCTCTCTCTTTCTCTCTCCTTACAAATAAATAATTAAAACATTTTTAAAAATTTTTAAAGAGAAGTGATGTAAGAAGAGATATGATGTTCTCCACCTGGCCTCCACACGTGTCTACATGTGCACACGCACCTCCACACACATGTACACCCATATGCACATGAACACATATACACATTGGAATGCTTATAACCAGGCAAGAGAGAGAGAGGAGGGAAAGGAGAGAGAGGAGGTACAGCAACAAAAAACCAAGAGAGAGCAGATGGAAGAATGTCTATAGGAAGCTTGAAATTTTAGGTGGTTCTCTAGTACCTGCCCAGTCTGAAGGCAAGTCACACCCCTGTATCCATGGACACCAGGGACCCGACTAGGCCAAGGACAGGTCAGGATGCAAGGATAGAGGGGGCCCCCTAACTTTTACTGGGGGTCTGGAGGAAATAGTCCTGATGGAGGAACTGGTACTTAAGGTTGCATTTGTAAGAATCTCAATCAACATTGACTGAGAGCCTCACCGACCCAAGCTGAAGGGTAGAGCTGTTCGGATGGAATTCTTCAGGAAGCCTGCCCACATAGGGGCTCCTTGCTTCACCCAGAGAGGCTTTCTATGGAGCAGGATCTGCAATGACTGGTCATAGGTCTGAATTCCTCCAAGTGATGCTCTTCCACGGCTCTTCAATCTGCAAACTCCATCTCTCTGGCTGTCTAAAGGCTTCCATTTCCGTGAACCATGGAAACTACTGGGGAGTCCATTCACTGGCTACCTTGTCCCAGAAGACGCCAAAGGGATTTTCCTAACTAAGGTCTAAGACCCCACATGATCTGGACGTTGCAACTTTTCTGGAAGAGTCTACCCCCAAATCACTCCCCCTCCAGCTTCACTAAGCTCATTGCTCCTTCCCAAGGCTCTTTGCCCTTCCAGTCACTAGGCCTGGAATGCCGGAATGTACCCCAGCCCCAACATCCTGGATGCTTGATGATCTGCCGGAGTCTCAGTGTATCTCCTCCAAAGTTCAGGTGTTGAAATTGAATGCTCAGTGTGCTATGTTAAGAAGTGGAGCCTCAAAGATAACCTGGTCATTAGGACTCCTCCCTTGTAAGAGTGACTTAGCCTTTATATAAAATAGATTTTTTTAAATAAAAGAGGCATATAGCATTTGACTCTTGTACCCGTCTGTCTGCCACCATATAAAGACCCAGCGTTCCTCTCTTCCAGAGGATGTGGCTTCAATAAATACCCTTTATCAGATTGCAGAAATTCACTTCTACTCTTAGACCACTAGGAATGCATTAAATTTGCTACAGTAGAGGTGGAATTGGTGTTTCATATTGGTGTCTGTGGCAGATATCACTAATTGATTATGATGTATGAACTCACTGCTTCTGCATTCTGAATGTTTTAACACAGGGCTTACTGTCAATGTCACGGTCAGTACCTATTCACCTTATACCTTACAGCCTTTTTAACATAAGATGGATAGCAGCCAGGTATGACAGCCAGGAATTCTTTCTATGTAGGCAAAAGCCAAAATGAAGAGAATAATCAAAGAATTTGGGCAAGCATACCTCAGTCCATTTTCCCCACAATCTGTAAATTACATGCAATTATAACCTTATTAGGGCTATAGACAAAAGTAAGGCAATGGTCTTAGAAAAGATTTTCAACTGCATATCACCTGCTTGACATCTTTCTGGAAGCAAGGCTCACTGAATGTTCCTTCCCTACGATGACACCACCACCGTGATCGAAGCAGAGTCTCACCTGACAGTTGATGCAGACCCCTCCGCCTGCATAGATGCCATGGATATTCAAGCTTGCCTGCTGTTGCTCAACATCTGGATCATAGTAACAGTCGGTGGCATGGCCATGGCAGTTACAGGCTGCAGAGAAAGCACACTAGGTCAATGTGCCAAACTCCCCAGATAGGATCACTGCTCAACAAGCTACAATAGTCTATTCTAGAATACCAGGGGCACTTAGCGGATTTACCACATAGCCTCTTCTGAAGAATTCTGGGTTGTTTTAAGACAAGGTCTATATAGCTGGGGTTGGCTTTGAACTTGGGATCCTCTTACCTTAGCCTCCTGAGTGTGGAAAAATATATATATTTGGCTTTTGTGATAGGGTCTCACTCTAGCCCAGGCTGACCTGTAATTCACTCTGTAGTCTCAGGGTGGCCTTGAACTCATGGCGATCTTCCTACCTCTGCCTCCCCAGTGCTAGGATTAAAGGCATGAGCCATCATGCCCGGCCCTGTTATATTTTTAATTTATAAAATTCAAATTGAATTTGAAAGCATTTAACAAATAGATCCTAACAGGTGTGAGCATTATACTTTATAATATATGTAATTTTAAGCATTGACTATAATTATCATTTTTAACCATTCTGATAAGCTTTTAAAGCTTGGAAAATAAAATGTGTATTAGAATAAAGCATGTCATTCACTGAAAATTTCCTTTGATGTAGAAAATTGTTACAAAGGTCAAAGATCATGTGACAACACTTATTCAAGCAAAGATTCTTAAAGCAATGCCTAGACACAGTTGAAGAAGCATCCCCTACCTATCCCCCTTCCCTCCTTCTGTCTGAGCCATCAGGGCGTGGGGAATGAGAAGTCCCTGAGGAAGAGCCTGCTAGGATGACAATGACTATAAAGTGAGACTGACAGGTAACACCCCTGGAAACACCTGAGTGACACCTTCCCACAAGACTCACACTCTTGTAACTCACAGGAAATGTCACTAGAATATGAGCCCATCTGCTTAATCTTCTATAATTAACAATAATAATAATAATAATAATAATAATAATAATAATAATGTGGCCCCAAAGTATAAAGTACAGATTATGAACCACTTAGTTCAACAAACCCAAGTCCAAATGCCTTTGGGTCTCTTCCAAAAAGCAAATTCATCTTCACATGTTAAGAATATTCAGAAATAAAGGGCCTCAGACATTAAAGCCAGTAACCAAAAGCCACAAGAATGTTTTTGCTACTTGGAATAAATATGTGGCTTTCCAAGAAGATTGGTTGAAAAGAAAGGAGTATGGTTTAAAAAAAAAAAGAGTAAGGCTGTGTGTTGCTGTGGTTTGACCGGAAATACCCTCCAAACATACACAGGCTCATGTGTTTCAACGCTTTGTTCCCAGCTGGTGGCAAAACTTGGGAAGGTTGGGAAGTGGGGGTAGGAGAAGGGCTGAGGTTTTATGGCTGAGTCCCACATCCTGTTCACTTTCTGTTTTCTGTGAACAGCCAGTCTGCCTTGTCTTCTCAGCTATCATAAACACTTCTCCTCAAAACTATCAGCTAAAATAATCTCTTTCTTTCCTTCAGTTACTTCTGGCCACGTACTTGTTACTTGTTCACGACAATGAGAAAGTAACTGACATGGATGTCTGGGGGCTCATCTGTCAAAAATAGGAGCTGCTTTACTCTTGAATACACCTGTAAGTTAAAAGCAGTGTATCATCCCCCCTCTGGACTCCTCTACCCTCCACATACTACTATAATGTCTATGCCCATTATTTAAACATCACTCCATCACTTCCTCCAGATCTTGGTCTCCAAAATACTTAAGGGTCCTATTTGGTATGACATCCTAAAAATGGTAAAGGATTACAATTTTGTAGTGGCTGCATCCTGAGGATATAGCTCAGTGGTAAGGCATCTGTCTAGCATATATGCAACCGTGAGTTCAAAACCCAGCAATGCAACAAATTGCTTTAAAAAATACTTAGAGAGGAAACCATGTTAAAACACTCAGATGTATCCTAGCCTGTATGAAAGTAAGTGCATATTAAATCAGAATTATTGTCTGCCTTCTTATATTTTATTTGAATTCAGGAGAGAAAACTTTCTCCTTAAATCCATGATTTTTTCATGACACTAGTCCATTATTATATGTGATTATATTTCCTACAGTCTCAGTTACCCGTAGTCAACCTTGGTCTACAATTAGTAAACAGAGAATTCTAGAATTAAACAATTCATAAGTTTTAAACTGCATCACATCCTGAGTAGTACAATGAAATCTTGTGCTGTCATTTTGTAGCTGTGTTTGATACCAACCCATCAGCCACCTGGTATTCATGTTGGTTATCATTGGTCAGGATATTGCAGTGCTTATAACAAGCATATACCCTTATTTTACTTAATAAAGGCTTTTGAGTGCAGGAATGGCTATGATTATATATTACAGTATAATACCTATTACTCTATTATTAACAAATAGTTTCTTATCTCTTACTATGCCTAATCCATAAAGTAAACTTCATCATAGGTATGTATGTATAGGGAAAGACACAGCACATTTAGGATTCCTAACTATCTCAGGCATCCACTGAGGATGTCATTCAATATATCCCTAGAGAACGGGTGTACTGCTTTACAACAGGCAGACCTGAGTCTCTAAAGCTGACATGATCTCAGCATCTTCATGAGCTTAAGACAAACCTGGATTAGTCTTCAGGTAGTGGGGAAGAGGGAGAGATCCATGACAAGACCCTTGTGATGGTTAATCTGAGGTTGTTAACAGGATTTAGAATCACCAAGGAAACAAATCTCTGATAATGTCTGTGAGGGATTTTCAAGAATAAAATCTTGAATGTGGGAGGACCCACCCTAACTGTGGGCAGAACCAACCCATTGGCTGGGTTGTTGGACTGTATCAAAAGAGAGAGCTAGCTGAGCATTCAGCATTCACCTCTCACTACCTCCTCCCTGCTGATGTACTAATGTGATGATGCAATGCTGGCATCCTACCATGTTTTCCCCACCATTCTGGGCTCTATATCTGGAACTGAAAGCCGAAGTAAACTCTTTCCTTCCTTAAACTGCTTCTGCTCAGGCATTCTGTCCCAGCAATGAGAAGGTAACTGTTACAGGCCTGCTCTTCAGCCCTGCCCAGTACCCACCTTCACACTCGTTGCTCTGCCTCAATGCTGCCGGCCGCCAGCGCCTCTGATTGTAACCCATGCAGCAGCGATTGCATGTCTCCCCACAGGTGTGGTGCTGACATTCACATCGGAACCTGCACACGTGCACAAAACGTATCTTGGTGATTGAAAAGGCTTTTGCTATTGAAATTCTTTTTCAAGACAGGACCTCCAACCACCCCATATGGGAAAAGTTTTTGATTTGCTTTTTAAGACAGGGTCATGGGTACACCAGGGTGGACACAAACTCACTATGTTTTTCAAGACCAAGAATGATCTTGAATTTTTGATCCTCCTGACTCCATCTCCCAAGTGTTAGGATTACGGCTGTGTGCCACCATGACTGGTTATATATAGGAATTGAACTCAGGGCTTCATACATACTGTGGTGGTTTGAATACATGGCCCCATAGACTCGGGTGTTTTATTGAAATTGCATTTGCAGCTTCAGTCCCTAGCAGGCAGACTCCTGTGAAAAGGGGGCATGTCACTGGGGAGTGGATCTAAATTCCAGCCCAAAAGTATGTTTAGAGGTCTGAGCTCTAGAGTTTATGTTTGCTGCTGGGTTCCTGTCTGCTGGTGTTGGTGTGGGTGTGGGTGCTTGTATTGGTATTTTGCTTGCTGTCGCTTTTGTTTCTTCTTGGGTCTATGGAAGTAAACAGTTTCTTCCATCACTGATGGAACTTTCCCTGGGTCTATACACTTGAAATAAATCTCTTCCTCCCATAAACATTGTCTGGTTGGATGTTTGTCTCAGCAATGTGACACTATCTCTTACACATACTAAGCAAGCACTCTACCAACTGAGCTACATTCCTGACCCCAACAAAAATTTTCCACTAAGATCAGTTGTTTAGCCAGGCATGGTGGCACATACCTTTAATCCCAGCACTCAGGAGGCAGAGGTAAGCAGATTGCTGTGAGTTCAAGGACACCCTGAGACTACATAGTGAGTTCTAGGTCAGCCTGAGCTAGAGCAAGACCCTACCTTGAAAAAACAAACAAACAAAAAAGATCAGTTGTGTAACCATGTATACTTTTTTTTTTCTTTTTGGTTTTTCAAGGTAAGGTATCACTCTAACCCAGGTTGACCTGGAATTCACTATGTAGTCTCAGGGTGGTCTCAAACTCACGGTGATCCTCCTCTCGAATACTGGGACTAAAGGTGTGTGCCACCACGCCTGGCAAATTAAGATACTGTAAATGAGAATGGAAGGAATGGCAGAGGAGGAATGAGGCGGTGGGGGAACTTATACAATAAGCTAAACCAATGAATTAAAACCTTAATAAATCTGAAATTAAAACCTTAATAAACCTGAATAAAATCCTTAATTTCATACAGCAAACTCTCAAGGAAGCTATGGGCATGCCTGGTAAGAGGGGCCATGAATAGAATGGGAGGAAGCCTGATCCCATGAAAAATTGATCAGGCCTGTAACTCCCTGTCTCAGTCATTGGTTCCTTCCCACATTGAGCTGTTGATCAAAGAGACCCATGAGGTCCCCCAAACAAGAAAGGCTTCTGTCAAAGCTCTTGAATACCTGCCCCAGGCCAAAGGTAAGATCTTATTCTGAAGAAACCACAGAAAGTCAATGTACAACACCTAGAGATCCTGCGAGATCCAGAATGGTAACCAGCTTGCAGATCATAGCATGTGCAGAGCTGGTAGGTGCTACATGAGCTGCCAGAGGAAACTAGTCAAAGATATTTGGAGAAAGCAGAGAGCACTGGTACACAATTCAGGCTGATGTCATGAGAATGCTGAACACACTGTTTTATAGTAGTGATCAGCAAGTGAAGAATAGATCACCTGTGCAATAGTGGTGCCAAAACCTACCAGGGGGTGGGGGGATCAACTGCTTCCAAATTGGCTAAGAGATCCACTCAGTGACATGACAAGGAACCCTTAACTGGAATTGGGATCCGGGCAAAATCTTATAAGGACCAAAAACTTGGGCTCCAAAGGGAAATTCCTACTGCCAGAGAACTACAGAGAGGCTACACCCAATAGAATCTTGCCTAAATAGCAATGTCTTTATGTGTGTCTCATTTAACCTATACTGATCTCATTCTCTGATGGAGATTCTGTTTGTATTTTTCAGAAGGCAGTGAGCGAGACACGGTTAACCCAATTCCATCAACAAACCATGGGATGATGGCTGACATCCTGGCAGGAGACAAACCACCCCTGGCCTATCGTATAGGCCCCAAATGAAACCTATGAGGAACTGGCAAGATAAACAAGAGACCTATCACAACAGCAAGTCAGATAACCTAGGATAGGTCAATAAGACAGACATCAATGATATCCAACACAACCCAAAGCAGAAACCCAGAGACACTTAAGATCTCAATAATAAAGCAGACAAAACTCACCCACCATGACTGAAGGAACTGAGCAGAAGAGGGTGTGGAAAGATTGTAAGAGCCATGGTGGGGGAGAATATCCAGAGACATCACCCCCCCTAAGCAAAAACACACAAAGGCAGGGGTGGAGGAGGGAATCTGGCTACCCCTGGCACTATTATTCATAACCCCCTACCCCATGGACGGATCCACTATGCCCACCGAAAACAATACCCAATGCACTGGGAGCAGGGAGGAGGGAAATGGGGGCATATCATAAGATTTGCTCATACAATGTATCTAATATTGGATAATAAAGATATCAAAACAATAGATCAGTTGTTCCTGCTTGTCCAGCACACATAGGACACTGAGTTTAATCATCAGCACTATTTTTTAAAATCACTGTTCCTGTGTATAAAAGTGACCCATACAATCACAGGGTCACCTATAGAGCATTCACTAATTATGAGAACAGAACACTTTGCATACGTCATGTCAAATCCCACATCCTGTTTGTCATCATTATGGCAGAGATCATGAAACTAAGATGTAGCTATATTACGATATTAGCCAACAGCCAAGTAGTGATACAGAACCAAGTTTCAATCTTCAGTTTGACTGACGCTCCAGTTCTCTCTCCTCTAACACATTATGCTGTAATAAATGAAAACCACTGGGCATGGAGGCTCATCCTTGTAATCCCCACACTTGGCATTCTATGCTAGTCTGAGCTACCTAGCAAGTATGAGGCTAGCCTGGGCTATAGCGTGAGTCCTATAAACAAACAAATACATAAGCAAACACACACTGAGTTCCCTGAGATGTGTTAAAGGGTCACATCTGTACAAAATCTGAATTACTCCTGTGAGAAAGGACTGCTCAAGTTTCTTTCTCTCAACCTGTGCTCACACCCAGAATTTCACTGTTCCGGACAGCTACTGGAAAGTTCTCTGTGAACTCTGCTGCCACAGGCTGTCCCAGCTTCATCACAGGGCCCAGAGCTGAGCTCACTTGGCAAGACAAAAGTGTGAAACATAAAAATCTCACATCTGTCTTTAAGTTTTTCCCAGTGGAAATGAAATGTGTTTCGTCTTGGCATTCCACTAGAACTTGAAGCTTTGAGCTATGCTTGAAAGATTCCAAACAGTTCTTTAGAAGGTTCTAGGCTGGGCCTGAGGAGAGTCCCTCAACTCTGCCCTAAGAGGGTGGGATGCCACGTCTAAGAGGAGGCATCACCCCTCTCCCTGCACGGCACATGGATGTGACTGGCAGCTTCAGGCAGCTGGAGTCCACATGGGCTCCTTCCTGTCAGAGAGGCGAGTTCTGCTCACTGCCAATGAACCTTTTGGCCAATGCTGATCTGAAACAGTATTTGGGGAAGCTTTCTTTCTTTCTTTCTTTTTTTTTTTTTTTTTTTTTTTTTGGATTTTTTGAGGTAGGGTCGCACTCTAGTCCAGGCTGACCTGGAATCACTATGTAGTCTCAGGGTGGCCTCGAACTCATGGCGATCCTCCTACCTCTGCCTCCCGAGTGCTGGGATTAAAGGTGTGTGCCACCACACCCGGCTTGGGGGAAGCTTTCTTTTTTTTTTTTTTTGGAGGGGGGAAGCTTTCTTGAAGGACATGTGATCAATTTACTCTCAGGGAAATTTCAATGGAGCAAAGCCTGAAGGAGCTGAGGACCTGTCTGAGTCATGGCACCAACCCACGTCACTGCTTCTCCTGGCTCTCTCTCAGGCTGAAGGGTTCTTAGAAAATTTGTCCTTGAATCTGACATAGAAATGTTATTTCAGATGTCATTGATTAAAAACTCCTTTCAAGATGACCTCTCCACCCAATCCCCAAGGAAAAGCTCTTATCTAGTAATAATATCTACAATCATGTTTCTTCTCATCAACAGATTTCTTCTTAGGTTATGACATGGTAAAATAGGAAAGTGAGCAGATTTCCCATGTTTAGCTGGTAGCTAGGAAGCCCAGAATTAAATCTCATCCCTGTCTATGTATGAATCAAGGTTAGAACTGTAAACTGTTGATTAAAACCATCTCCTGCTTGATTAGCTGCTACCGTTATTGATTGTCTGTCCATCCTTGGCCTCCTCCATGAGTTCCTGAGTCATCTTACATAGAAGAGGCCTTCCTGTTTCTACAGGTAGATTTCATTATCATTTATAGACAGATTTTCATCTTTGAACTATTTTCTGTCAGCAGAATTTAAATAGGGCTGAAGGCCGTCTAACTAAGCCATTGCTTCTTTAACAGCAAACTCAAAAGATTAGCAACTCAATTACTTCTCTAGGGAAGAGAGCATATCATGATAAATCAGGCTCAGTGTGTGTTTCCACTTTTTTTTTTTTTTTT